>LKNJ01003468.1:0-44030 GCA_002120245.1 Maccullochella peelii
TGTGTGTGTGTGTGTGTGTGAGAGAGGTGTATAAAAGTAATCAGAATACCATATGTTACACTGTAACGCAAGATGAACAGATGAATTATCAGTGTTACTTCTGGAGGAGACAATGTATGAGTGTCTGCATACACTTAGTTTGAACCCTCATCCTAACAACTGGGGTACCTAGCAGACTTCACAGGTATACTTTTTGTCACATCTCCCAGGTGCTTTAGTCTATCATTCCAAATTTTCATGACTTTGTCAATCAATGTGTTCCTAATGACTCCATGTCATTGTTTTCCGTCTTAATTAGTGCATTTCAAAAATATCAATGCACTGGGGTCCTGGGGGAAAAAAGTACCCAATTCTGCCTATGCAGTTTTAATAGATGGAACCATTTACCGAGTTCATGTTTGCCATGGGTCATAATTTAAAGTATCACACACTAGTGGGGGGGTAGGGGCACTCTGCCAGTCATTTTGAAGGAGACAGACACAGAGGCAGCAGACACAGATTTCCTAAATACTTCTCTTCCAAAGGTAAGATGACGTTCAAAGTTAGAAATACAAATAAACTGTTACTTTCCTAAAATAATTTTTTTCAGATGACATTACATAACTAATAATGTAGGTACTTATAAGTGGTTGGAGGCCCCAGGGTAGACCCAGATTTTTTATACACTAATTATTTATATATATATAAATAATGGATGGTAACATTTTGCCATGATGGTTGTTTCTTACAGTAGTTTATTCTTGGGGTTCCCAGGGACTCCAGTCGGTAGTCCTTGTATGTTAAATATGTTGGTAGGATGAGGGTTAATCTGTGTAACTATATTTGTGCATGCATGGAGTGCAAAAAAAGACTGAGCCCATCATCTTTGGTAAAATAAACCAACATTCTGCCAACATGAGATCATTTCACTTGACTCCAGGCCAAGTCAACTCACTTCAACATTTTTCTTGAATGAGGTTGATATTTTCTTCAAACTAGTTGAGTGATCTGCTTTACTTTAGGACACTTTTACTTGTTTCTTGCACCAAATGCCCCTGTGCTTTAACCAAGGGAAAACAGGTCATGCAACTGGCAGATTTCTGCAAAGAAAAGACTCAGTTACATTAGTTTTAGTGCATGTGTGCAAGCGTGTGCGTACTGTTGAGGCCTTGCTTGTTGACTATGGTGCTGCTGGCCAGGGCTTCATAGTACTGCTGGTTACTCATCAGGGTGTGCATACCCAGGATAGCTGGAAAACAGCAAGAAGACTGAATGAGGATGGGAAAAAATGAAGGTAATGAACAGGCGGTCAGAGGAAGAAACAGAGAGACAGAGAGGAATGCTGAAAAAGACAATAGATTTAATGATTGTCTAGTTACAGCCATACAGTGGACCACCATGCTAATACAAACAGCGAATCAGCACTTGCAGCATCACAAGCAAGTCAAACCTGACACTTTTTCAACAATCAAGCAGCTGTATGCTGTAAGGTTTCAGGTACAGTAGTTTAATTGGTAACATGTAGTGGGCTTTGGTTTCTGCAGCCACAGCTCGAGTCCTGCTCTCTGTTGGCTGACTACAGATCAATGTGATACTCCACCTGCTGCATCATGACTATAAAGGATGTCAAGGTATTAGTCTAACTTGAGAAATACTGCTAGTGTCCTAGCAGTGGTGAATCTGAAATATGTGTTTTTGACTGAGCAGCTACTCTGAGGATTCTATATAAAAAGGAACGACCTCAGAGAGATAGAGAGCATGAGAACAGAACAGTTTGCAAAGACAAACAATTAGGGAACACAAGCTACCAAGCTGATCTTAGTAGAAGTGGGACATGTTACCTTTAACAACTCCAGGGACTTGTGCTCTAAGCAGCAGCAGCAGCATTGATTGATAATACATTTCTGCTATGCTAAATGTGGTAGTAGTGACTCAGGTAGTGGTTAAAACTTAGTGTTTACATGCTGTAATATTACATCTGAAAATAAATTTCAAAGGTTAATGACACCAGTATGTAAAACATGGAGTGATCCAAATGTGTTAAAAGTTTGTAGACACAGCAAAGTATTTGCCACAGTAATGACTTTTGCCATATATTACACAGAATCAATGGGAATTCCTGTGTAATGCATATACAGTACAGACACCCAACTGTCTGAACGCGTCACTGAGTCGAGCTGCATGGCTCTGCTAAACGTCTCCTTAACACAAGCTGACAATATGAACATGACAGAAGGACCAGAATCGTTGCATGCAAACATTGCGTGCAGTCTACAGATACCCGGGATGGTGTTCAGCTAGCAAACAGAGATATCCAGCAGGGATGGAGGAGGTGGAGGGACTGATGGAGGGATGAAGGGGAAGGGTGAAGGGAAGGTGGAAGGAGTGCTAGAGGAAATGGAGAAGATTTGGATTAAGGAAAAGTAAATGAATGAGGTGAAGTTGAGGCCGTGATTGTGTTTACAATGATTAGTGAGAGAAGATGAAGAATAAATCAGACACATTCAACAGGTCAGATCCAGTCTATGAATATCATTCATTCAGATGCTGTTATGCGAGTACGTGGGTGTGTATGTGTGGGAGTGTGCCTGTTTTTTGGGGAGAATTTTTGGTAAATTTTTACTTTTTTTAACATCAGATGAAAGAAAACATTAATGCAAAATTGTAGGTGAAAATCCGATTGAATTCTCCCCATTTTTTCTCTTCACTCTACTAATGAGGACTCTGATAACAGACAGAACTGAGGTAAATGTAGTGTTTTAAAGTAAAGTAGGATATGAAACAACTTTTTGATGCAGGAACACAAAATTTTTAAACACTTTTTGTGTATTTGGTAACAAATGAGAGAAAACCAATAAGCCTTAATGCATATAGCACATGTGACTGTGAGGAGGTGTGATTACGTTACCTGCGATATCACAGAGTTCTGCATCAGAAGCACTAGCCAGGGCTTCTTCTAGCTCCGGCTCCAGAGTCACGCTCTCTATGATGGGGTCCACCATCTTTTTAGGCACCCAGGCTTTCCCTACAACATGAGTGGAGAGATTTAATACAAGACATATACACACTAACCCTTAGCTGATGTTTTCACGTATGCTGGCTAATTAGACATCTGCTCAGGTTGAAGTTGGGTGGAGCCTAGCTGGGATTTACATGAAGTCCATGTACTAATAAGGTGTACGGTGTCCTGCTCTAACAGGTGGAACAGATGTTAATCAAGCCTACACAGTCCTGAGGAGGAGTCTAATTAGGCAAATAAGTGAAAACAGCTGTGTGGGTGGACAACAGCTGTGTGGGGCCTTTAAACATGACCTAACATGATGACGGCTGCACATTTCACACTTATTCCTTGAGATATTTAGGGTATATAAAAGTTTCAGTACCAGTGACACAATGATACCTGTGGTATATCAAACTTTGCTGATTATAAGCACGTTTTTCTACAAATGTTTTTTTCATGTAAGAAAATATGACCTTTTTCACAGCCGACAATGCGACTTATCGTAGAAGGAAAAGCACAGGTGTTACTCATAACATTAATGATGGCGCCACTCTATTCAAGTGTCCCAGTAAGCCATGACAGTGTGACAGTCAGCCAGCATGTGCACTACCAGGACCCTGAAACTGAGGCTCCAAGTCGGATATATCGGACCTTTCAGACCGCTTTTCACAAGTCGGAAACTCGTAATTACAGTAACTCTGATATGACATGAACGCGGCAACAGTGCTATACAGTTACAGCTCAGTTGGTACATAGAGAATATATCTAACCATGACAGATAAATCCTTGTCATGACCTTTCACCTTTATATAGGCAGAAGAAAAATATTTCCTCAGTAAATCAGTATGAATTACAGAAACAATGAAGACCATTAACTTACTCATATTGAAACAAAGTATATATAGCACTATGTGTTTCAAATGTAAATGTCACACAGAGATCTCTGACCCGGTCCTGTCTCTCTTACCTAACAGCTGGGCCGTCTGAGGTGAGTATCCCTTCATCACGTCACACCTGACCACAGGCTGTCGTCACTATGTCTAACTGACTGTAACTGATTTGTGTCTTTACTGATAGGTCTGCTATATCTGTGTGTGTGGGGGTCAGCTCCTCGAGTTTCAGCCAGGCATTTTTTGACCCCCACATAAACACAGGCTGCTGGCAGCAGAGAGGAGAGATTTTGCCCAGAGCGCTGAGCAGCTTTTTGAAAGCCATCTGTGTCCTCTCTCATTCCCAGTCATACTGCTGCATCCTTCCACATTGTTCAGCACACTATTAAAAGTTGTGACAAGTTTCAAATTAGGCTATGGAACAAAACTGTAGTGGGCTTTGTCTCAGTGTGAGTGGAAGGTGATGACAGACAGCTTTGAACAGGGTGCAGAAACTGCTGCAGAAACTAACATGCTCTGTTTCAGCTAACTGGCTCATCGGTACCTTGGCTTGGTCTGTGAAATGAAACTGAAAGTGTCTTTTAAGTAGACAAGTGCACTAAAGCAACAACACCAGCAAATTAGAACATGATGAAAGTGACAGCAGGGAGACCTTCTAGAGTTTCACGTAGAGATGTCTGGTATCTCTCACCATCCATCACACACCACTGTGTCCACACTACACTGGTGCAGGGCTTGCTGACATGCCCAACAAGGCCTGGTGAGGGGTGGTCTTGTGGAACTAATCAAGTCCTCCTACTCATGGATACCTGAGATTCCCATGACAGACCTCTGACTTTAGGGTTTCCTCAGACACCTTGTATGGTTTGTGGCTTAGTTTAGGCCATGATTTATTGAGTTAATTTGAATCTTCTGCAGCATTGAGCATAGCATTTAAACAGATACATTATTCATCTCCACCCTCTCCTCAGCTCACATGCTCAGTTATCTCTAATATTTTGAAAAAACAAACAGTAAAGACATCCATCATCTGTTATCACTTGATAAAAACAGTGCTTTGAGCCAGACAAAGCCACCTTTTCATCTTTACTATGAGAAAACAAGTCCTTACCTCTCTTCTCCCCTGTGAAGGGCACCAGGTCTTCTTTGTCAGGATGCTCTTTGGCCTGTTTCTCCAGATGCGCCAGCAGGTTGTCTCTCTGGAACTCTCCTGTTGGAGCTTTCTTTGTCTGGTCCTTCTGCCGCATCCCAGCCGGCAACAATGCATTCTAGACAAGGATGAGAATTTACATAATGTAAAGGACTGGCGCTGGGTATTGGGGAAAAAAAATCTAATTTCTTTCTGAATTTGTCACTTCTTTCTTCCTATCATAGTAGTTAAGTCCTGTAATACCTTGCAACATCAGTGCAGAACAACGCAGAACGAATTACTCCAGGATTTCTTCCTTGCTACAGTAATACTACTCAATAAATCACTAATCTCCATTATATTTCTTCTAGGCACCAGTGGTACCACTGAGTGCACTCTTTTTGAGCAGCACTCCAGTCAGGGGTGAGGAAAAAATCCTGCGCGATCTTTGATTTTACATGGTTCGTGGTGACTTTAATGGAAGAGACCTTTCTTGCTCAGAGTAAATCTTCAACCTCAGTCTCTTATTCTGAGTAATTAACAGATGCCTGGAAATTAGGCCACCTTTAACTGATTGTAGCTATACATTAAAAATGGCATGATCTGATATGTCCTCTACATTTTGCCTGTTAGAATAAATGAGATAATAACTCACCAAATAAATAAAATAGACTAATAAAAGCAGGGCACATTAGTAATTAGTAAGTTTAAAAGAAACCTGTTTAAAAAACAAACAGTGGGAGAACACACACTCACTTTTCATAGATTTTGCAGGTATTCATTAACATTACTATCAAATTATGCCCAACAGTGATACGGTATTATTTGCATGACTTTTTTTTTTTTTTTTTAACAATTTAAGGGATTTTTTAGGAGGGAGACAACAAAAATACGACAAAAGTATTACAGTATTAAAGCAAAGTGAGATAGATCTAGAGATGGTGGTACAGTATCTTTGCTCTGGTCAAAGTATCTCCCACATCAGTTCCCATCTCCAGCCCAACACAGGACCACGACATTTCCCAGAGCTTTGCTGCTCATCGTGTTATTTTCAACCTAAAGAAACATTCAAAATCAAACTCCTACAAGTGCTACTTATAGCTTCATATCTTATCAGTCCTCTCAGCACTCAGAGGCCTCTCTCTCCTCATAACTCTCTCTCTCTCTTTGCCTCTCACCCTTATTCCCCTGCCTTCAATCTCTCTCAAAGCTGCCAAGGAATAATATTGCCAAAGCAGCAAACACATTTTCAAAAGCGTACCAAACTATTTACACATTTACATGACGGGTTTGAAATACACTCTTTGGAGGCAAACTCTCATTCTGTCTTTCCAGTTGTGGTCCATAAATGTTCACGTGACTTACAGAGGTATTTATAGTATAGCCGGGAGTATATCACACCATCACTGCCAAGCTTTTTATGTCACACGTTCTTTCAGCTGTAGATAACAGGCACACTCCCAGTCCCAGCATGTTATTTTTACCAGCATGAGACTCTGCCTTTCCTTCCTGTCCCTTCAAACTGTACTTTCCTCTGGTCTCTTTCTCTGTCATTCCACCCCCTAACTCATTTGGTCTCTATCTCTCTCTCTTCCTCTCAGCAGCCACAGAAGTCATTTATTAGCACATGAATGTAACATGAACAGTGCATGCCTCCAGGAACAGAAGGTTGAAGCTAACTGTGAGTGAGTAAAAAGTGTCAACATTTTCCATTTAAACCTGCAATAATGGATTTTTTGGTTAGTTGGGGGCAGCAGAAACAAGCTGTAAACATAATATTGACATATTATCACCTTAAAAAGTTGAAATGGCAAATCGACACTATTTATACATCCAGCAGATACAGAACAACATTAGAATTTATTTGGAGTTGCGTTTGATGAATGTAAGACCATTATTCACTCTCCTTTTAGCTTCGGTTTGGTCTCCACCAACTCTTGAGAAAAAAGTGTGGCTCTTTAGTGACTAAGCTTGTCTTTTAGCCATTTCGTGCTGGACAGGTAGCGTACAGTGGGTTCATCTGAGCGTTTTTGCTGAAAATGGTTGCCATTTGCTGTAGTAAAAAAAGTTGACTTAACCAAAACAGTTAAGTTAGAAGTTATAAAACCAAAACAATGAGCTGAAAGACAAAAACATTTTCAGTAAAAATATTAATTAGTGCAGCTTTAAGTATTGTAGTTGAGTGAAAAAATACAACATTTCCATGATTTGAGAAATATTATCAGTAATCTAAGAATGATTTAGTCCAAGTTGTAATGTGTCGCTGTATGACTGTGAGGCGGTACTGTATGTACTGAAAACACAACATGTTCTCTTGATGACTGAGAACAATTACAGTACAGCTGGCAAACATGTTTTTTTATCCAACATGAGGAGACCTTTTTCCAGGCTTACTGGAACTGATGTGGGAAGCCTTGCTGGGAATGTTTCAGTGCGTTTCAAAGCAAACGGGCACTTAACTGTTGTGCAACGGGTTACCCTCATAAACAGGCACAAACAAGGTAAGCACGCACGCAGTGCCTCTCACTGTTTCTTCTGTTTACGTCATGGACTCCATCCGGTCACTCACTGCTGGCATCAGTCTTGTTAACTCTCACACACACACACACACACACACACACTAAGTCCTGCACATTATACCCTTCCTGTCATCCCCTTGGCATTGAGGGGGAATCCAGTCTCTGTATGAGCAGTTAGACATTCATCAGAAAGCTATTACAGCTGCTGTCACCACCTCGACCCATGATGCATCACTGAGGGTACGAAGCTAGCAGTGGATGCAGAAATAAACACATCATAAAGAAGCAACAGAAACTAAACACAAGCATAACCGATGTACTGTACCTACTGTAGCACAATGACTAACACATTTAGCCACTCAGCCTCCCACTGCACTTACAAAATACAAATACAAATAGAGAAATACTGTAAATGATAGGGAAGAAGGCAACTAAATAGTATTTTCTAGAATTTATCTCAGTTTCACTTTAGTTTGAATAACCAACACTGTTTCTTCCTACATACTTCCTCACTCATGTATTTCACTAATGGTTATTTTCATTATGGATTACTTATTTTTTCGATAAATTGTCTTTAAAATGTCAGAAAATAGTCAAAAGAATGCTAATTACCATTCCGCAGATCCGCAGATGACGTCTTCAAAAAGTTTGTTTTGCTCGACCAACAGTTCAAAAAGGTAGCAAAGCCTCATCCATAATCTGGAACCACTAATGTGAATTTTTGCTTGATCGACTAATTGATCAATCAACTCATCACTAAGCACTAAAATATATACACCTGTATGCACAGTATAATGTTTATATTCTATTATTTTAATATTCTACATACTAAGAATCACTGGGTTAAAAATTGACCCGTGTGGGTCACTAAAGCAACAACGCATTGTTGGTTCATTTTACTCAGTTGTTTTGACCCAGTGATAGTGCTACTTTTTATATTATTATTGGGTTACTAGATCAAAACAACCCCTGTGTCTCGGGTGGTTTTCTACCCATTGGTATTTGGTCAAGTTAACACATTATTGCATCTGTGCTATACTGACCCACACTGGGTCAATTTTAACTCAGTGATTTTATTGTTTTATGTTGCATCCAGCTACTCTTGCTGCTGGCAAAATAGATTATTAATCATTTATTTCAGCTGTTACAATTCTGGCCAAATAATGTCCACCCTCAAACAACAACTTGAAAGTTTCTACAATTGGATAAAATTGACAGTTTTATTTTCTCCCATTGTCTTACCTATTTTTATCATAGATCATACGCATGCTGTAAAAACTATATTATATTATAAACCAAAGACTGTGGGTCATCATATACATTTCACACATCCTCTTTTGTTTGATCAGTCAGAGAATATAAACGCTACTCGGCCTGACGGTCACATTGTGCAGTAACACTGACTGACTGTTAGTAGACTCTGGATTGGCTGGTTTTGTTTGCACAGCATTCAAAGCACAGTCCATCAGCTGCCACTGTACTAATACTGTGGAAAACATTATTTACAATACAGCCATTTACTCAAGTAAAGTACTCGAGTACATTCAAGGGCATTCAAATGTTTTGAACTTCACACAGTTTGGCTGGCTAAAAACAGAAATTAGCTAACAGCAATTCAGATGAAAACACGAGGATATGTAGTATGTAGTACATGCATAGCAATATACAGCGTACTGCAGTATATTACATCATGCGACTCTATCATGACCACATAACTCTCCACTGACACCAACATATGGAATTTATATTATAAACTTACATCAGGATCCAGCTCCTCTAATTCATCCTCTAATCGCTGCAGCTCCTCTTCTGACAGTTTCTTCAGTAGCTCGTCCTCATCTATGTCCCTGTACTTCTCCATCTCCTTCCTCAACACCGACATGATGGACAGCACGCCTGGAAACATGGATAATGTCACTTCAACATGACATGCATACAAAGTCTTGCAAAAAGAACAAAATTAAAACCTAAGTGTAGGTTGGATTTTCTGTTAAAGAGGATTACATGACATTAAATATCTGCAATATTGACTGAAATGAAATGATTTTATCACGTAAAATGAACATTTGGAAAGAAACTATATATTCTGGCCAACTTTCTTATGTTTTCTGGCAATGCCAGTGTGCTTTCACAGTATCTTACAATATCGATCTTACACTTACATTTCTTGTACTTGCTTGAGGTGACATAATTAGCAATTAAACCAAACTTTTGCTTCAGTCATCGTTATCTCGTCTTGTATTCTCTATGCAAAGTTTATATTTCTGAGATGTGAGATTCAGTGCTGCCAAGGTAAATAAATGTATACTGTACAAACACACAAAGGGATCTGAGAGGTATTCAAATGGTTCCCTCACCTCAATAACCCCTCCAAACGAGAAAGACAAAATGCAGGAGATCTGGAGCCTGCAAGACCCTGTGGATGTAAACAGCAGAGAAAGAACTCATAAAATTACTGTTGAAATAACATTGTGTTTGAAGGACCACAGCAAAGCAAAGCTGACTTTGATGGTCAATGCCAATGTCATGTAGCCACCTCAGTGACCCCCAGCTCAGGGGTAAAATAACAGCAAAGGCAGCCAAGTGGCCATAGCACTCCTGGGAAAAAGAGAGACCTGGAGGAGGCAGAAGCACAGAGTGAAGAGAGATTAATAGCTCTCAAAGCTTTCTCTCAAATTAGAAAGCAATAGATACACCATGGAGAAAGAAATTAAGCATCATATTCCACTGCTTGTTTTCCTTTCTTTTCTCATTTCCCCGTCTCCATTTCTTCCTAAAGTAACTGACAGGGTAGCAACGGAAGGCTGGGAAAAAAAATCTTGTTTTAAACTGTGCTTTTCATTTTTTATGCCTTGTCGTAAAAACAGTTTTACAGTTTTTAGTAGCTCTTCATTGACCCACCATATCTGAAATATTTGTGCAAGAACGTAACCTTTACAGGCCAGCTGATGCTGTTTTCACTGCAGATGCACTGAAGATTGATTTTTCCATTTCACATTCCTCTGCTATTCAAATTTCAAGTGGAAGCGTTTGGCTAGCTAGTAGAAGATACATTCCAAGGTCCAAGTTTCCTGGTAAGGCAGCTTGTGTAATTTTAACCACACCGAATTTGTTAGTTGTATTTCTTCAGGGTAGCTGGTCTTAAAGAAATTGTTTGACATTTTGGGAAATACCGGTACATTTATTCGCTTTCTTGCCGTTAGATGATAGATTTATACCACCATCATGTGCGTATGGCTCATATGAAGCTACAGCCAGCAGCTAGTTAGCTTAGCTTAGCATAAAGACTGGAAACAGGGGGAAACAGCTAGCCTGCCTCTGTCCAAAGGTACAGAATCCATCTACCAGGGTTATGTGCCGGACTATTTCTTGGCTGGGCTGTGCTGGTTGCCTGGCAACTGCTCCCAGCCAAGAAATAGTACTGAAGTTAAGCCCCCGTAAAATGGCCAATTGTTATTTTTACCCTTGGATTTTTGTACAGATTAAACAAACATGATATAACATGTTAATTAGTGAGTTACCTTTACACACAGCCAGGCTAACTGTCTCCCCCTGTTTCCCCTAACTGGTAGTTGTAGCTTCATAGTTAATGTAGTGATATGAGAGTGGTATTGATCTTCTTATCTAAAACGCAAATGAGTGTATTTCCCAAAATGTCAAGCCATAATTTTTTGTTGGCGATGTAACATTGGGATTTGTCCATAAATTAATGGTGTAATTTATGGTAATAGCATATCAATATCAAGGTTCTGCAAGAGTTATGTCCATTTATTTGTGGTGAGAATGATTCAAAATCAGATAATTTATTTACAATGACAGACAAATTGATTTAGTTCATTGGATTTGCATTTCGAAACCTGACAAAATAAGAAAAAAGGTCACAGATAGACAAGACAAGGTTGTACATGTTAGCTTATAGGGATAAACACTGGTTTACATGCCATAACAACATTTACGTTAACTGCTGTGTTGGTTGTCTGATGTTTGCCTCATCTAACACTCATTTTGAAAAAGGATACCAGGAGAGAGACAGTGGAAAACCTAATCAAGGCTGTGTGATTGGTTGGGAGTTGGCAAATAATGTAGAAGGTGTCACGAAAATGTTTTGACAAGAACAAAGGTACCTCACAGAAGATGCTATCAACAACAGATGGATAGGCCACTAACAATAACAGAAAGACATTAATTCAGCCTCAACTACATACTGCTAAAGTGTGGCTTGCTGCAGTAGCTAAAGCATATGGACAAATCCCTTTTATGCGATCCGAACAGCAGACTAACCTTTAGCTTGCACTACAAGTTTTCACCTGTTGACTTGTCATTGTGTCTGTATAACCTAGGAGCGCTAGGTTATACAGACATATTTCCTCCCAAAATTATATCCTGCTGCTGACCCGTCTACCATGAATCACTGTCAGAAGTGCTGTTCTGCTTTTTTTCTCAAAGCACTCTTCAGAAAAGTATAAAAGTCAACCCCGGATAAACCAAATGTCTTGTCCGGAAATGTGTTTTTCTTGTGCTTTCCTTCTCTGCCGGCAGTGTGGACAGACTGTTTTCCTCTCTTTAATACACTACATTTATAGAGAGAGTCTTGGCTGTTGGACGAGCTGCAGCAAGATTTGTGGGTCACAGCCCCAAACCCCCTCGGCATATGTGCTGTCTCTAAGCCCTGGTTCCTTAAAACTATGGGTCAAGGTTTCGAAATGTGAGCTGTTGCTGATGGATGTCCACATGACAACACTAATAATAACTTCACTGAGCCTGCATCAAAGGATGAGAATGTTCTCAAATTAGGCAGAAAGGGTTGAGATGAGCCTTCAAAACTCAAGCAAAGTGCAGAAAATGCTGAATTCAAAGAGAACAAATGTGAGTGCAAACATTTCGTTTTGATCTTAAGTATGTCAGCAAGTGTGTTTTGGCTAACCTCCTAAATAGTGGGGTCAAGCGTACCGTTCTTTTGTTCTGCTTTCTCTAAGCTCCATGACAAAACAAGTTTCCAAAACCAAAGATGAAGAACTGGGCTGAACTCCAAAATAACGCTGCACGTCTGCTGAAAGAGGCCTGACCTGCTCTGATGATATCAAACAGACCCATGCCTGTATTTATAACGTTTCTACAAGCTTCTGCTTCATTGGAGGTCATTCACTGGGCAGAAAGAAAAGACCACTAAAGATGACCTGAGCCAGAATGTACCCTGTAAAGTCATAAACACGTCTTGATCCTTGCCCTCTAAACCAGACCTGTCCAGTCCTCAAGCCTCCAAAAATAGCAGCACTTTTACAGGATCATTAATCAAGTCAGATGTGTGTAAAACCTTCACACTGATGTTACAGGGTAACTCTTCACAATTGAAATATCTGTTTTACACCCGAATTACACAATTCAGCTACTCATGCAGAACAAAGTGCTATAATGGCTTGCTTTAATAGCAATGTCTTTGTAAATCTTTCAATTAGATTTTAAACATAAACCCTGGATAAGCTGTGAGTTTTTCAGCTGCGAAATACACATAAATCTCTGCAAAACTCACACGCTCTGAGTGGCTGAAAACTCTTACAGCCAATAAATCAGCACATATAACACATTGAGAGCACAGCAGTGGACTTTAAGACGCTTCAACAGATGGCTTCCTGCTTAACATCTTCAAACAGCTCACACTGTCATAAAAAGAATGACATGTAGGCAGGCAGTAAGTTCAATTTGTTCAGTTTGATAAGACCAAGATATATTGCCGTCACTTCTAAGCTTATGTCAAACTCGGTTAACATAGCCTACATAGGAGCTTGAACTAGGTGACCTGACACTATCCTCCACACAGTTACTTTAACAACTAAGCATAATAATATAAGTAGCCTTGATTAAGCAAACATAATCAAGGCTACAAACTCCAGATCCCTCTAGCAACTGACGAATTAAACTAAAAATATCTTAAATGTCCTAATGTGGTAAAGAACTGTAACCATTTCAAGGTGGATCTGTAGTTGGACAATGGCTCAAATAAGAATCTTTTACAAAAAAAGACAAAAAATAACCACAATATTCCTATAGGGATATGTTTATTCACAGACTTCATCACACTTTATGCTATTTATTGTCAGTGGTATAGGAATTAAAGCTTTACTGTGACATTTGTATGGTGTCTCTCTAAACTATTCTGCAAGATTGCAGTTGTTAGAGTTGCACAGGTCTCTGAAATGGCCCAGCAGAAAACAGCTGAGAGGCAATTGTGCATGTAGTGCATGTGGCAGAGATAAGCTACAGCACTGCATGTTTTCTGCTGTGACAGTAACAACGGTGTCCACTTAAGTAGTTGCTTTAAGTCGAGCAGTGATTCAATGTATAGAAGCTTACCAAAATACATTAGCACACTACAGAAAGTTTACTTACCATATAAAGTTCTTACCATTTATTCTACAGTTATATGTGTGGATTTGCCACAAGCTATGATCAATCACTTTAGACTCTCATTCTACCAACTTTTAGTGCTGAGGAAACTAAACCCGACAGTGATGGCTGCAGTGTTCGTAGTCCCCACTTTGGGGACCAGCATGGAGTCGTATATCATGAACTGTATAATGAGGGGCCTAGCAGCTCGCTTGCTGCCTTGGACCTGAGGTCAGGCCATTTGTGCATTCTGCAGAGGTCAAAATGTCATGTGTGTCACTTCATGTGTGTCACATCACTAATCAAAGTTCCTGTTTCAAGGTAGCTGCTGATGTGACACATTACTAATCCATGAGATGAAGATCAGACTTAGATGGTGAAACACTGTGCAACAATAAGTTAATGACAAAGAGTGAGAAGCAGCTGCTGTAGTGATATGACCAAAGATGCTTTTTTCTCTCAGGTTTACCACAAAGTATGCACTAAAAACAAAACTAGGAGGAAAACCATAACTTACCATATAGCAAAAGTTACAAGGCTCCATTTACTCTACAGTGATGTATGTAGGTCACAGAGGAACTGACAACCAACATGTCAGCACTGTTGCATCTCACAGCACTTGTTGACTGAAATCCTGATTATGCATTATTCATTGATTGTATTATGATACTGCTTTGTGTCATATCATAAGCCACCAACTTACTTCAAGCCTTTCTATTCTTTTTTAGGGGTAACGTGAACTCTATGAAGTAGAATAAGCATTATACATTCGCCAATTGGATCACTGCCATCAAATTAGTTCCAATAGAAAATGTCACTTTTTTTTTGTATCAAGGACTCACAAGTGTATATGATAAAGACTGTATAGAATCCCTGTCTGTGCAGGACTTGTTTGAGGACTTGCAGCGTGCCATTACTTTAAGAAGGAAGCCTACAACAGCCAATAAAACATCCTCCAACAGGAGAGAAAACTATAACAGTGACATAAAAAAAAAACTGTTCCTGTTTTCCTGGAAAAACCCCCTTTATTATTAATGACCTCATGGAAACTTATTTTCTCCAGATAAAAAAAGTGTTGTCCTGTACATTATTTTAACCTTGATATGTGATCTTCACTAATTTGACTGTTTTACAGCTTGCAGTATAATTTTTGCATTTATTTCCGTACCTCCTCCAGCACTATTTATAGCCGGACGGTCCCGCTGGGTGACAGCAACGAATACTTTGACCAGATATGGTTTCCTTCTGAGCCGCCTGGAGTCGCACTGCGCGGTCCGCTCTGCTGCAGGCGCACAACCCGGGAATCCACAAACAAACTCCACTAGACGAAACCGTCCATGACCCGCAGATAATCCTGAATTCAGCAGATTTCAGCGTGCTCACAAAGTTTCCTCCCCCGTCCCTGCTCGACTCGCCGCGGGTTTGCTGAGGCTGAATCTCATCTCCTGCAAAGGGCAAAGTAAACTTATGGAGAGAGAGATCCTCCTCCTCCTCCTCCTCCCCCCAACACGGCTGCCCTGTCACTCCAGTGATGTCATTAAGTGCAACTACATCCATTGTCGGACACTTTGATTCTCCATCATAATAATAAATAATTGAATGCATACAAGCCTACTCTTAGGTGTAAGTTTGACCCACTCGAGCTTGCTTGTTATGGTAGCAGTTCGTGTCGTGACACACTGACAGGATGTTAAATGCAGTGGTAAGAACTCAGATAATATAAATAAAAAATGTTTGTAGAGTAATAGCTCAGCATTTTGGGAAATATGCTCATTTGCTCCCTGGCCAAGAATTAGCATTAGATCAGATGACCGACACACTCATATATGGCCATTAGATATGCAATTACAGCCAGTAGCCGATTAGCTTAGTTTAGCACAAAGCCTGAAACAGGAAGAAAGAGCTAGCCTGGCTCTGTCTAATCAGTTGCCAGAGGACACGCCAGGAAGTAACTACGCCCAGCCAAGAAATAGTCCGGCACATAACCCCAGTAAAACTGCAAATTGTTTACACTTCAGTTTTTAAACACATTAAATAAATTAGGAATAACATGTTAATTAGTGAGCTTTAGGTATGTTATGTTAATGTTGGCCAGAGGCAGGCTAATGTTAGCAGTTTCTGCATTTCCAGTCTTTTGTTAAGCTAACCGGCTGTTGGCTGTCTGCCAAAAAGCAAATGAGCATGAGCATATAATAAATGCTTCAACAGTTGTTTTTTTGCAGCAACTGGTGTATCAATATATTACATGCATAAGGATTCTATTACTTTACCTATACACAAGTTATATACTGTATAGTGCATTATGCATATTTTCCAAAACACCTAACTATTCCTGTACAGTATCAAAAGTTAAAGTACTCGTTCAGCAGAAACATGTCCCCTTTGACTGATGCATCTAGTTATTTTTCTCCACTGGTCAAATGTGCCACAGCTGTTTGACACCCAGCCATATCTGCCCTGAACCAGGTTCCCCATCTTTACCACGAATCAGGAAACTAATTTATGCAGCAATGACGTGTCTGTGTACAGTTGGATTTCACATTTAGTCTTTCTGACAATTTGAACTGCTCTCTCAGGATGAGCAACCAGTGAAATAAAGTGTTTGAGATGAGGTAGCCTCTGTTATCCTGTCAGGTGGGAAATATCGATCAAAATTGGGGAAAAAAGTGCTTAAAAGTAAGGAAGGTCACACTGTCAAATGAGGTAGCTCATTCTGCCTGGTGCCTGGTAGGGAAAACTATCCACCTTAATATTAAGGACATTTACACTGTTGGTTGTCTGCTCTGACAGATAATTGATAATGACAGAAAGACCTATGTAAAACACATTTACTACTGGTAGGCCATACCAATTTGCCATTTTCTACTTGACAGAAGGAGATACAGCACTTTAAAGCCATTTGATGTTTCAGTCCATTTTGATAGCTTTCTTACCCACCAGACAGAATCCACCAATCGGTCGTAGAAGAATGAGATACTTCACTTCACTGGCAGTTCATCCCATGGTTGGTTCATCCTGAGATAGCAGCTCACATGGCCAGAACACTAGAAAAAAAACTTTCAGTCAAAGTACACCCTCCTTTAGCTACATGTTTTAATAAACAAATCCGTTTACAGCTTTTCATATTGAAACAACACTAGAATATTACAACTTATTCTTTTCTAAGTAACACAGGCTAATAATAAACCAGGTGTTCGCTGGTTATAAGTGAGGTTTTAACAACATGTAGATTATTATATACACATAAATTAAGAACAAAAAGTCATTGCATGCATAAGACACAGCAAACAAATAACTAATTAGATGGGGGAATAGTCATACACAACACATACAACAAACCATGCAGCACACAGACGACTTAACTTGAAGGAACAAAAGAAGCGTTTATTAATTAGTTGAGTTTGTTTCAAAATGATTACTTGTAAGACTGACAAGAGAACCATTTGATGGTGTGTAATGTTTTCCATCTTTTTCCTCATTAATTGTGAGTACAACTGCACTCCATAGTGCCTCCAAGACAAATGTAAACATTTTCCAGTCCTGAAATTTAGAAAACAAAATTAACTCCTCAACAAAACATCTTCAGGCTCAAAGTTGACATGGACCTTAATTATGACCCAAAAATTAGAAGGTCTTGGTTGGGAGAAAGATCCAGAATGCTGAAAATTAACCAAGGGCAGAGGAAGTCATTTCTGGCTTACAAAGTTTATTGAGCACTTTCACCATCTTTAGAAAATGAAAAGAACCAGTGACAGAGTCAGGCTGCTGGTTAATTTCCCAACTTGCACGAGAAGACATCCTAGGCAGCCGAAGACAGCTCACCGCCGATGTCGGCCATGATGCTGTGAATCCAAAGGTCCCGGTCCTCCAACGCAGTGTCCACCAGGTAAACTGTCCACCTGCGTTCCCACTGCTCACCTTTAACCTCCGACACCTCCTGCACACTCTCCACCTGGGCTACCAGCGCTCGACCCTCCACGTGGTTCCTGAATAACATGGAGGCCTCCTCTGACCACTGGTGCTGTGTCATACCTGCAAGACAAACGGGAGGAGGTATCAGTAATCAGACTAATAACCCAAGCAGCTCCACCTTCTGTTATCAAGGTGAACAGTCGATTAATCGCGAAAACAATCGGCAGATTAAGTGATGATGGAAATAATCATTAATTGCAGCCCTAGTATAGCAATGTATCATTACAACTAGCTTGGAATTAGTAATGAACCAACACAGGAGGATCTAGTGATTGCTTGCATCAAATGAAAACAGCTTGTTTAATATTGAGAAAAGTAAAGTATTAAATTAAACAATCTTTAAGTGGGGTGGAAAACGGTTGTGGAGTAATCAAAATTTAAATATGAGGGCTAAAAAGTAATTACTTAACTCTGAAACTAAATTTAGCTAAGCTTAAAATAGCAATTCATTACACTACCTGTTCCAATAAAGCCACTGAAAGAGAATTATGCTCTAACTCACCTGCCAGTTGTGCAGTGATAGCCTGGAAGGGCAGCTGTCTGAATTCCTCTATCAGATGCCGGAGGAGAGTACTGTGGACCAGCTCATGTTTGCCGTGGTCCAACTCGTAGACAGAGACCAACCCGTTGGTCAGAATCCCCTTCACCTGCACGCGGTGCCAACTAGGTAGAGGTAGGCATCAATTGAGCCATCAACAATCAGACAAACCTCTTGTTTTTACATTTTGTTCATCGCTTCCTTACGGCAGCACTATGACAGCTCGTCTCCCATAAGCTGAGATATACACAACCACTACTAGGGCTGTAATCAAGCAAATGCATTCATTAACAAATCATTTTGTCGATATTTATCCTCATATAACACAGAACTGCTATTAATATGAATTCCATATCCTAAAGCATTACGCGGTTAATATCGTTTCAAGAAACATTTTCCCTCGTATGCAAATTTATACAGCTAAGTGCTCAAAGATCTAATGATCTACTGTTTAAGGAGCCCTTGTGGTTTAACTATGAAATTTATATCATATGTTGTGTTCTTGACTTGACTTGGTCATAATAATGATTTTACAGAAAGATGTTACCATGACAACATAATTAAATATTGCTCATGATGAAGGAACATAACAGGTCTAAAATATGTCAGGTTGGCATCAGGTGCAAACACATTCATCACCTACTTCTTGTCTATTTTGGCAGCGTAGACCTCTCCTTTCTGGACGTGTGTGGCTGTGTTGGTCTTCCACATCTGGTTATAATAGAGGATCATCTCCCCCATCAACACCACCAGCTTATGCAGGTCCTGCCACGGCTGCAGCACAAAGTAACCAGGGTGGCAGGCCACTGGCACAAACACATCCATATTCTGCCCAGGCTGAAAGAAGGAGGAGTAGGAAGTGTATATTACCACAAGGCTTTGTTGAATATTCTCATGGTTGTGACCATTAAGCAATCGTTTTTGTTTTATTTAAAGAAATCTACAAACAAACACATGATGAATCATAAAATAAGGGTAACAGTTAGTAACCCATAGACAAGCTAGGGCTGGGCGATTTGGCAAAAAAATATGCTCCCAATAAATTTTTCAATATTGATCAATAGATATTTATCACAATATATAATTTGATAATGCTGCCAGTTTGAAGAGTATCCTGATAATGACTGAAGCCTGAAGAAACCAGAACCTTAGAATATAGTAATAACATCTAAATGTGCAAACATGCTTTATCTGCCTTAACAAAACAAGTTAGCTTGCCTGCGCTGGGCTGCTACCTTTTCAGGTGAAAAAAAATTTGTCGTTTCCCTTGGCTGTCGCCAACCGACGGACTGTTTTTGCAGACCGTCTTAATCTGCGCTACGTCGCTTTTGAAGTATCCAAACAACTTCCATATAATTGACGTTGTGTTACCTTTTTTGGCAACAATTCGGTTCCACTCATTTCCACTCATCCATGTAACTGCAGACTGACTGGCAGTTGTCGCGTTTATTTCTCCTGTGTGATAGGCTGTTAGATGTGCCCATATCGAGAAAAAATGTCAAGTTATATAAGTTTGTTATATCATTATGGACATAAATTCCATCACAATCTCACAGTGAGATTGTTTTATCGCCCAGCCCTAAGACAAGCACTGAGAGAACGTTTGTCCATCTCTACACACCTGGGGGAGCTCCAGTGGGGGAGGCATTGGAAGTGACTGCATCCTAGTTTTGGTAGTTGTTTTTGGAAAAGATGAGTCCTCTTCTCCGCGAAGAGGTCGGGTTGAGGCCTTGACAACGGGGTTTGGGACCGGGCTGCTCAGAGTCAATTTCTCCACTAGAGCAGTGAGGCCTAGACATTGGGAAAACACGGGTACATGGAAAAATAAAAATAAATCAATCAATCAACTCAAATTCAGTCACTGTGCTTCAATGCAAATCCAAAACAACAACAAAAAAATGCCTCACTGTCCAAGAACTAACAAAACTCAAAAAGGTGCAAAGTTTGACCAGACTTGTTCATGCATACAAATGCTGACTGTTGGTGGGAACCGTCCCCCACACAGAACGGGCTTTGTGTTTGATGTCTTGTCTTGTGCACAATTACCTGTATCCACGGTGTTATTACTGCAGGTGATTGTGTTCTCTGATGTGAGTTTCTGCCACAACTCGGACTGGGCCAGCTGATGGTTGATGCTCTTGTCCAGCTCCTGACTGTCAGCACCGATGAAGAGGTACATATAGACCAGCCAGTCCCCTTTGTGCTGGTCTAATTTCAAGATCTTAAATGAGGGAAGAAAGAGAAAAAACAAAAGACGCACATATAAAAAGTTAGAGACCTTGAGGTTAGTGTGATTGTTTCGCACTGTTCTCCAACAAGGCCTTACTTGTGTTTATATTCTGTGTTATATTTGGAATATTTGGAGCTAGTTCAACACAACTCCTCCTACACCATACACTGTCAGTGTGCTTCAAACAGTCAAGCCTTTATAATCACATACACTCAGTGGCCACTTTATTATTAGGTGCACCTTTCTAATACTGGGTAGGACCCACTTTGCCCCCTGCACAGCCTGAATTCTTCATGGCATGGATTCAGCAAGGTGCTGGAAACATTCCTTTCAAAGTCTGCTCCATGTTGACATGATAGTTAGAGACAGTTAATGCAGATTTGTCTTCAGCACATTCATGCTGTGAATCTCCCGACTTCCACCACATCCCAAAGGTGCTCTATTGGATTGAGATGTGGTGACTGTGGAGGCCATTGGAGTACACCAACTCACTGTCATGTTGGTGGAACCAGTCTTCAGATGATTTGTAATATGATGTGTTTTGTAACATGGATGTCTGATACTCAACCCACCCCATCTGGCACCAACAATCATTCCCAGTCACTTAGATCACATCATTCTGATGTTTGGTCTTAACAACAACTGAAACTCTCGACCATCTCTGCAAGCTTTTATGCATTGAGTTGCTGCCACATGATTGGCTGATTAGATATTTGCATTAACGAGCAGGGATACAAGTGTGCCTAATAATGTGACCATGGAGCATAGTTTCCTGCCATAGTTATTGCTGTGTGTTTGTCCTGTAGCAGCAATCATTGTGGGAAATAAATATAAGTTTAATTTAGACACGTCAACTTTATATTACAGTATGTTACCTTCATTTTACAGTCTTCAGAGCCCAGGACAGCCTCCTTCACCAACATAACGGCGTCCGGGCTCCAGTCTCCCTCTGGAACTGTGAGGTCAGCCAAGCGACATTTGATAGCCTGAAGAGAGAAATAATACACAAAAAAAACGTATGCACCTTTACATGTGTTACAAACAACTACTTTATTAGACAACCACTTCTAGACAGATTCTCAACATTAACATCTTTAGAAACAATGTTTGTTGATGGCCAAAGCCAATGACAGACCTGTTTGACAAAACAGCAATTCACATTTATAGTGTATCAAAGATCCTTAGCTTCCTTAGTGTCAGTCTTATACAGTGTCACCTGAAGCCAGTCAGTGTAATTGTATCACTGCTAAATTTCTCAAAATTATTCAGGTTGAATAAACATCACTGTAAGCACACTGACAGTCTGCCCGACTTCTTTGTCCACAAATCAACGAGTACGTATTTTTGGAAAAATTGCTTAAAAATTCCTGGTTGAGCCTTGAAGTACTATAGACAGGAGCTTCAAATCAATGAACAGATGAAAGGATGCTTCTCCAGCCACTGGAGTGGTTGAAGATTACAGTGTATATACTCCCACAACAGACACACACACACACACACACATATATAAACAACTGACCTGTGGTGGGATGATGGTTAAGTCTTTGAGGAAAAGAGGGGGGATCTCTCGGAGATCAGTGACCTCTACAGTTGCTGGAACTCCCAAGTCAAGGAAGAAAATCTCCATCACTCTGTTGCCGTACATGTTCGTGATCTGAAAACACGTGTGCGGGTACCAAAGATATATGACATGAAACTGCCTGGTCAACAATACGATATCCCAATACTTTTAATGTCCTAAATCATTTTAAGCTTTTCATGAAAATACATTTGAATGATTCTGTTCTTACCTCCACTCTGGACCACTTTCCTTTGTAGCGGGCTAGACAGAACTTGCCACTGAACGGTCTGGACACCAGGGACTCAGACGTTATCTAATAGGAACAATTACAAAGACACAACCATGAAGACCTTCTACCTTTCCAGAGAGGATTTTTGGAGTTGTGTATGAGATCAAACTCAGCAGCTGTGGGGAACACTGCATTTGTGAAAAGAAAAAAACAAACAAACAAGAGACTGAATAAACACCGGTAATAAAAAAAACAGTAAACACCAGACCAAAAACGGTCACAGAATCGACTGGGGAAGGGTCAAAGTCGGTAAATTCAAACTTTGAAACAACCTCTCTGTGCGTCAAGCAGCCCACTGAACAGACGCCTGAAAACTACACTGCTGGTATTCAATATACTATCACTGTAAAACTTGCAACATTCTACGCCACTATTTAGTGCTAAGGCAAATGGAGGTATTCATGAACTCTTCAGTCTTGTCTACCTGGGAGGTAAAGACGCCCTCTGTTTTTTCCAGAAACTTGTTGAGCCTTGCAGTTCCTCTGCAGGGCAGCTGGCAGTAGATGATGCCATCTGCACACACATTTGTGACACACACATCCTGATAGGTAGCATTTACCTACAGGCAACAGAAAGATTAATGTTAGATAACACAGGGGGGGTTGAGAACACTGAGGACCTCACAATTATGGCTGACAAGCAGCTGGTTTTAATTCCAACTGAATGAGACCCTGCAAATTCCCGCAACACATAACTGGCTACTGTTAGACAAGACAGACGAATATGAGAACAGCACCACTCATTCACTGGTAGAGCTGAGCTGTGATATGATGTCAAGAGAAATTAAAAATATGAGAAACTGCCCCGCTGCTATTTAATTGGCTTTATACATGTACATGTTTGTAAAATAAACACACAAACTGCTATTCTAACAGAGGGCTCTCCTTGATCTCATGCTTCACACTATACATGTAGTTAGCACCACCATCCTTACAGTCAGAGGGTTGTTCATGGTCTTGTCCTGCAGAGCCTTCATGCAGGTGGAGTTGATGTTGACATCATCATCCTGCGAAGTGTCGTACAGGACTGCCATAGGCATCTCATTCTGCTGACACGGCTCTAATGTCTCCATCAGCAGGATCTTTCCGACTGCCAAGTTGTCCAAGGAGGACAGCACCAGTGGATGGGAGCTGAATGCTTCTAGACCTGGGAGAAGGAAAATAAAAGAAGGATGGGAAGATGAGGGAGAGGAAGAACAAGAGAAGTAGGGCTATTAGTGACCCCTGACCTATGTTATACATCCATTGGTCAACGTTTTGTCCATTCTGTTGCAACATCTTTGTGCTTTTACCTACATCAGTTACATAACAACAAGTCCTAAAGTAATTTCCTAATCTTCCATATACCTGCAAGTCTAACATTTGTAGCCTGGAACGGCAGAGAGAAGAAGTCCTGGTGCAGCTCCAGCAGGTTAGTCCCACTGGTTTCCACAGAGAAGCCATAGTCCACATAGTATACCTGGCAAACAGACAGACAAAAGCCCTTTTGCTGCAGAAACACCAACTCATTGTACAGCTACCAAAGGTCTTCCTCCAACAAACTGAAAATCGCCATAAGTTGTGGCCCAGCTCTGGTGCTCAATCCTTCAACGTCTACATTTCTGAACCAAATACAGCATGAGCTAAAAAAAAAGTATTAACACCCCTTGAAATGTCAAAAGGACTTTTGTTTTAAAAATCTGAGTTACAGTGAATAACAATGATGAAACAACTAACTAAATGAGTTACCTTGACCTTGTTAGGGGCCATAACCTCCATGACCTGAGCTCTGGCCAGCTCGTCTCCGTCCTCCCCTCTGACTGCTACCAGCTGACCAACAACAGGGTTAGACAGAGGATGGTGGGTGGAGCTTTGGCTGTAGAAGGAGCGCATGGCCTCCTCCATGGCCTCCTGGGCACTGGAGTAGTTCTCACCTACATATCTTAACAGAGAGACAAAACATGGCAGTTGTCAAAAACAGTAACATGGATGTTGCATTAACAAAACAACAAAGCAAACACAAGCGGCTGTTCACATTTTGTTTTTATGTTATCTTACAACAGCAAGATCAAGCTGTCTGAGATCCTAACATCATTCTGCACATCCTCGTCAGCCTGATAGTGTTGCTAGTGTTAGTATTTCTAGTAGTGTGTAGAAATACTAAGGAGGCAGAAGGAGCTGTCGATAAAGTGATGTATGTTAATATTAGCTGAAACATGTACATTACTTTAAAGTTCTATGTCATAACTCGACACAGTACTGGCATACTGGACAGAAGGTCAGAACCTGCAAATGCAGTCTGCTGCACCTTTTGATGATATTAGACAATGTGTGTGCTCCCTGGTGCCTGCAGATTACAGGAAAAAAAAAAGTTTTTATATATAATTTTGTCTTCATTTTAAGCAAAAAACACACCCCTTCTTGTGTGGCACTAACATTTTGCAACAGTGCACAATCAAATACAACATAGTACATGATGAACATGTCACCTACATCACTCAAAGATTTTGCAACGAAAAATTCCTCACAAAGTTTTAAATTATTCTTTCATTGGCAGGTGAACCACTTTTCTATTGTTTGTTACTTTGTTAAAAATAATACTGTTTTTAGCTTCAGGAACAATTCATTACATTAATGTCTGCAAGAATTATGCATGTCTCACCTTATAGTAAGAGCATTGCTGCTCTTGGCATCAGTAATCAGCACAGAGGGGTACTGCTCCGAGGGAAAAACCAGACAGGGTGGTACCACAGGACCCAGGACCTCTAGTCCAGAGGGAAGGGGATGGCTTCTGCACTGCAGGCTTTTTTGACTGTCTGTGGCTTCCATGTCTGCTCTGCTGGAATTATACAAGATGGCCTGGCCACAGGAAAGTACATCAGTGACAAACACATTAATAGATACAAATACTTAAAGACAAACAGGTAAACATGAAGGATGTCCCTGAGCTCCCTGAAGAATTTGAGGTGACAGTAGAGAAGTAATCATTATTACAACTGTTGGAAACAACAATCATCATTCTAACTTACTTGCCTGAGAGCAAGGTTCACTTGTCACTGGCAAGTTAACTGCGAGGATAAGGTAACTTTACATTACTACTACTATGACTTAGTTAAGTGGTACATTGTGTTAACTCTGGTACACGCTGTGCCATCTCATTCACTTACCTTCTTCTTGTCATGCGGTATGGGGTACTCCACAGTGCATATATCCAGCAAAAGAGACAAGTTGTCCAGAATATGTTTGGGGAATGGCATCTTGTATGTGTCCATAAAGAGTTTGGGCAAGGCATGGGCCCACAGACCATGACTGTACTTGGTCAGAAGTTCCTTTATTCTTTGACGTACCTGAGCTGACACAACGACAGCAGAAGATTTTGAGGGAGGACAAGGGGCAGAATCGGAGGTAGGGGAGAAGATGACCTTCAAAAGGGGTAAAATGTCAGGCCCAGGTTGGAGGGAGGAAGCCAACGGAGGAGCGTTGGTTGATACAGGGCAGGTCCAGGTAGGGGCTAAGGGCCGATTGTTTTGGTTGTGGTTGAGGGTAGTTGTAGGCAAGTTGGGATTATCATTACATGTACCATTGGCATTGACTGTAAGACTGTAAGACTGTAAGAAGGGCAGCTGGGGAGCAAGAGCTGGGTTGCGGGCAGGGCTGCGCAATGTGACTGAAGACAACAGCTTGCCTGAAGAGGCAGCAACAGGTTGTGAAGGAAAAACGAAGGTGGGCTTAGTCAAGGGGTTTTTGGGGGAAACTCTAGGTTTTGGAACAGGAGAAGGAGGGAGGGAGGTGGAAGGTTGTTCAGGTGTTGAGGGACGCGAAGAAATGGGTGTGGTGGGTGATGTTGGAGGGGTGTTGGTGGTGCTAGGGACAGTAAAAGGATTAGGAGGCAGAGGAGGGTAGATCAAGCGGTCAGCTCGGTTGGTGCCGAAAGGTTTCTCCACCTGTGAAGGCCAGATGAGCCAGAGACAGAGAGAGAAGGAAAGAGATTTGAACAATTACTAATCAGCTTCTGTTAAGGTTGGGTACAGGTATAGGCCTTAAACATTAGACACATAAGGTGTCACAACGCCTATATCGTTTGATTGGGGGTACACTTATTTGTATGTTTATGTGCATGCACAAATAAAAGTTAGTGACTCACCATACAGATGTGTGTCCACTTTTCCAGATCTATGAGCACCTGAGGGTGGAGCGTCTGACTGAACATTTGACTGTAGACCCCTAATAGTTTCGACATCCACAATCCACTGCAATAGTTCTCCAGGAGCTGAGTTACTCTGCTCTGCACCAGCTCCACGTCATACAGACAAGACTGCATGGGGAGATTTCACATGACTGATCACTACAAATGCATAATTTTGTAATCACAATTCAAATCCATAAAATAAACCACAGAGACAAATTAAGGACAAAATAAACTCATTAAAAAAGAGCTGATGTAAAACAACTGCTGTGACGTTACTGACTGGCGTGTGGCACAGGTGCCATAAACACAGAATTCACATATAAGGAGAAAACAGTCAAATTTTTTTACTTCATAAAAGATTTATTTTACAAAAAGAAAATCTGTGGCTGGTAGCACCCTGAATGATTTTGAGACAAAATCTGAAGACGACAAGTAGAGCCTGTTCCCCCATTTGGTAATCATAAACACAGAGCAGTAGGACTAAGCGATTCAATTTGGATTTTCCCTTTGACTTAGTTTCAACCATTAACATAATCATTTCATTAGGGATGTAATTAAGACAACATTCATTGCACTGCAATTCAAAAGTAGGCTGTCAAGTCATTTTGAGTAGAAATGAGACACAGTAAGCACAGAGACAGGTTTTTCTGTACCTGGGATTGGTTGGGTCTGGACACATGTTCAGGAGGCTTCTCTGTGATAAATTGTACCAAGGAAGAAAGAAAGGTTAGCAAGTGCTGATATCAGTAATCAGTCTGCACCAGATTTATTGGGCAGGCTGTTAGTTAATCTGGTTTGCATAGATTGATGATTTTGAATGGTTTTGTTTTGGCAGTGTTGTCCAATGTTGATATTATACACTGGCCTTCTACTACTACAACTACTTCCCCAGTGTTAAGTGCAAAAGGTCTCAACTGTGTCTTTTACTCCCCTTTGGAAAACCTGACATGACAACTAAGCTGATCTGCTGGATCGTTATTGGAGCCAATAAAGTCTTTTTTTTTTTTTTTTTTAAATCAATCATTATCAGCTATATAATGCACAATTCATTTGTGATCCTTTATTTATTGTGATCCTGGGTCCACCAGCTGTCGAAAAACCCCACTGCGCTGAGACGTTGGCTATATTGTCATACGGGATATTCAGATGTCAAGTACATTTTCTAAATGTTTCTGGATTAATTTAAACATAATTTAAAATATATCTACTTTAGGCCATGTATGAATTGTGCAGCTGTATAGCGACTGTGTTGCCAGATTCACAATACAGAGACAACACAGAGACTTGGCTTGGAATCAGGGGCAGATTTCTTTGTATGGAAATGCATTTCAAAGTGCAGACTGATTGAAAAATCTGCCTGAGTGGTGCATTCATATGCAGTTGTTAGTTATAAATTCAGTGCTGGCTGCTGCCAACTAACCAACAAAAAATATTCTCAAAGGGTGAAAAAAACATCAGAAACAAGTAGTGGGTCAATAAGAAATAACTGAATTATTGGAACCCTGATTTTATTTAGACACTTAAGGGGACTCAATTAAATGTTGTCAAATTGATGAGGATACACACCAAAAAGGTCCCACATACCTCTAGGCTTCTGGCAATTTGCCAAGCACTCCTTTTTCCTGTTGGCAACATGGCAGTCTTTTAAGCATGATGTGCTTTTCACATCAACAAGCTGTTATTCAATACAAACATCCTGCTGTAGTTCTTAATACAATAATAAGCTAATACAGGTTGGTCTAGTGCTCGATTCTAAAATTTCAAAACATTTTGTGCTGGTTTTATGTCATACATTCATATAATAGCCCTATATGCATGTTTTGAGAGCAGTAGGCAGGAGACTGAAAGTATTATACCACTGCTAATACATTCAAACAATTGCCCATGAGCGATATTTTAGAATTAAGCACTATTAAAAGTGGTGCCAGCATGCTAACTTTTATATTTATGTAGTTATGAATCATACACTCGAAATGTATAATTGCCCAAAATTAATACCATACACAGAAGAACCAGGTTTAGCTGCATATGGTTTGTCCACAAGTGTATGTTCACCTGTCAGGTATGACACACTGTTTTACAGCAGGTTGAGGAGCCGGTTGTCTGTGTTGGACAGGGGTGATGGAGCTTAACCTTTGGTCCAACTGCCTGATGTTTGGGTACAACACAAGCAAAAACTTTGGTTTATTCATTATAGAATTCACTTAAAAGATGAAGCACAGACAGTAGAATAAATTTCATTAGATTCTTCATAGCACGAGTGACAGAAAATGTCAATTACAGAAAGCAAACACCACTTGGGTTTCCACAAACTAATACGTAAAAAACTGTAATGCAGATAGTTTACCTGTAGTCTCCTGAGGCGCTGAAGCCTCTGTAGCCGCCATGGGACCGAGAGCGGTTTGCTGGCCAATTGAAGGCACCACCAGCTGAGGGCTGGCGGAGAGAGGACCTTGGCCTCACTAAAAGCATGGAAAGGTGGATAATGGGTCAGGTTAGAGTGCAAAAAGGAGGTGGGATACAGAGAAAGGTTTGAGGAATGATGAGGAATCATCAAGAAAGATGTTGGAGGTTTATGTCCCCACCTCTCATCCCTACTAGAGACCACTATTTACTCTTCATTGGGAGGAGGGCAATATAACACAATTAACCTGAAGCCCCTTCAATACCTTGAAGTAGATTTCAAAGTCTTCCTAAAGTGAGAAGCAAACCAACTTTGATCCTAGGATGGAGAATCTTTAAAATCTGTTGCCACTCTCTTTAAATGAAGGCCTGTGCAGAGATAGAGTCCTGATGTAAGAAACAAAGCAGTTGTGTCTCTTACCATTGAGCATGTATGGGTTGGAAGGTTTGAATCTCATCCTGCAGTTTACGACTTGGGAGCGGCCAGATTTCTTGGAGTTCTTCTGCTTGGCCACCAGCTCTGCAATGTGGGCTGTCTCTTTGCACACTGTAGCAAAGCATTTCAGCTGACAGAGCAGATTTATTGTTACATTTATAATTTCACAAAGTGCTATGTAAAAGGCTGCTTTTTTTTTTAGTTTCTCAGTTCTGTGCTGATGCTAGCTGACCTAAGGCAGTAGTATAGGGATGCAAAAATATATCAATATCACACCAAGTCAGAATAAGTCAATTCAAATCTACATGAGACAATGGCCTTAAATCTGGGTAAATAAATAAAACAACCCTCACCTCACCCATGCGGTACTCCAGGCGGACCACAGAGGGGATGCTCCGGAGGAAGTCCTCCAGTTTTGAGTATCCCAGCTTCTTCAGTGGGATGCTCTCTCCACACAGTGACCGGTACTCTGACTGGAGGTTGGTAATAGACACACCGGCCTTGCTGGACTGCAGTACAGACCGCAACATTTTTTTGATGGACTCGCTGTCAGACATCCTGGTAAATACACACTGAAACAGAAAGAACACACATAAAAATCAGTGGGTTCAGAAATGCACAAGTACATCAGAAACATCTGGGAATGAGTTTTGGAGAGTGCAGTAAATAAAAATGACAGATTAAGATTGTAAAAGCATACAGAAAGGGAGAATCTTGCAGCATTTATGACTGTGATGACCAAAAATGTGTTTTCAGCACTGGCTGTTGAAAAAATATTTAATGGAGCTGCTTTATTTGCGAAGCATTTGTGTTTACTTTATTTGCATAAGCAAACATTTATGTAGCATTTAGTTTTGACATTTTTTTGTACTTTACAATAACATAGAGTTCGTCTTCAAGTTAGCAAAACAAAATGCAGTGTGGACAAACTAGCTAACGTTAGCTAACCCGTGTGTGCCAGCCACGACGTCCTGGACAGTCTTGTCTCAAACTAGATTTTACAACAACAAATTAACGAATTTCGGCAGTATAAAACGAAACACATAACATTAGTTGTGTGTCTAAAACCACATGGCAAAGTTTTGCGCGTCTACTTCCCATTTAACATCAAGTCGGCCTTATCGCTGCGAAGACCCATTAACGGACTCTATTCAATCTCCACTGAGACAATGGGTCTGACGTTCAGCGCTAAATTGGCTGTTGGGTTACCGAAAGACTCACAATGTGGGCGTTGGCTAACGGCTAACTGTTCGTTTGCAGCTAGCGGTAAAATAAAGTTTGTTATTTCGGCCCACAATTGCCCATTTACAAACCAGCAAAAACATTTGTAATGTGCAATTTGGTTAGCTCAAATTTAATGACAAATTAAGCTGTTTGCATGTTTATATTACCTGTAATTTTAACTAGTAGCTAGCCAAACTGCCGTATTCTGTCGCCGCATTCAAAATTGCACACGTTCACGCCCACAAGTTCAAAGGGTCACTGCCGGACGTTATTTATTTATTATTTATTTTAGTCTGCATTTAGCATGGTTGTATTATGTTGAACATATATGTTCAATGTATCTAATAAACATTTAACTAGCCAAATGCACCACTTTTTATGTGATTACCTAGTCAATCTTCGAGAAAACGGTAATTGGATATTTTTTTAAAGGCGAAAATATGCGGCTTTTAAGTGCTGTCGGAAATTGTAACCTTCAAAGTTCCCATAAGCAACTTACAATATACAGTGAATCACACCAATGCAACTTTTACCATTTGGCATTTATTTCCAACCGAAAGTATTTGCAGGACAGCTATATTTACAACTTTCATATACAAAGTAGAAGTTTACACAAGCTTGTTTTCTTTGCTTACTTGCACAGGCCTAATGCATGAAGAGCTCTACATGTTCACAATGCAGTTTAGTTGAGAATGTACAGCAGCTATGCATACACATTTAGAACCAGTTACATTTTTATAACACAAACCTAGAATGACGAGTAGATTAGCTGTATAGTGTAGTTCACATGATTTTAATAAAATAAACGTTATTAGAAAGAAAAAGCTGTAGTGCACCACATCCATTTATAGAATAGATGCTACAGAGGTTATTGTGACTATGTACAAAGGTTTACAGTTAACCATAACTGTGTCCATATACTGTACAGCAGTTCAAAATTGGCATAATTTATTGGTTCTGAAATTGTATGTATCCAGACAGCAACATACTTATGAAACACCTTAAATTGCATACAATCAATCTGTGGTACAGATTCTCACAGTTATCTTAAGGTAAATCCCACATCAGTAAATTACTAAAGATGAGCTAGATGAACTGTTAGAATGGTCACCTAATAATTGATCACATTAACTAGATTATATCTAGTCAGTCAAATGTTAGTGCTAGACTTTTCCCTTTTGAAGGACAGCCTTTGAAAAAGACCACAGTACTCGTACAACATGGAGATCCACCACCAAAAACCACCTCCAACCCATATTTTTTAACAAGAACAGAATCTATGGAAGTGTTTCTTTAACAGTCTTCTGCTGGTGTGGCTATGATCTCTGGTGGTGACTGTGACACTGCTTGGCAACTCTGTGTTTGAGATGCCATCACCCAAGCCTGCACCTCTGTGTCTGACTGGGGAGACGATGATGTCTGTAATGATGAAGATGAGGAGAGGTGGCGCTTTCTGAGCAGGATCAGATGAGGGTTCCTCAGTAAGGTATAAAACAACATCCAACGCCTCCTGGCCCGGCTTTTAACTTGGGATTCTGGAAAAAAGTTAAATGTTAATAAACTGGAAATTAAGAAAAAAAAAGAATGATGAAACAAACATACAAACTAATTTAAAAAAAAGATTAATTCTGATAAAACATATACATCTGTGCAAGATGAAAATTGCTGGGATCAAACAAAACTGCATCAATGCAAAAATAAAGTGCACTTTAAGAGGTCACAAGCGTGGTGCATCTTAGATAGCGGACAGGTGGAAGCAGTAGTTACTTAGTGGATGACTGTTCATGTAAGAGCTACAAACACACACACAAACACACACACTGCTGACCAGATGGCGCGTTGCTGAATGTGGAGTATGCAGATGCAGTGTGTCTCTCCTGCGTGTGGGAGACCAGCAGCTGGCAGAAACACACCATGACTGGATTGTTATGATAGTGATCAGCAAAGATCATCCCAACCCAAGTTCTGTAGCCTGGAACATGTGAGAAATACTGTTAGACCCAAACACCATACATAAGAAAAAGCACTGCATTAACAGTGTTTTTAACAATATGTGTTTGAGGAGGATGCACAACTGTGGAAAAAATAGCTAACCTAAAGCTTGTCACACACTTACTTGTCAAGATCAGTAAATGCAAGTGTTAGTCCTGGTACAAACATGGTACAATACAGCTACTTAAGTTATAAGTTTACTGCCCAGAAGAGATGATGATGAAGCTGTTCCCAGTTTATATAAATGAATAAATCCTTATCTACAGGACATAGCTTTTGTTCACACACACTTTCTGATCTAAAGACACACAGTAACTCCTCCGATGCTCTGTGAATTTCTGCCATCTCCTGGAAGATGTGGACACAAACAGGCAAACCCTGTTCCTCAAGGATGAAGGGAAGTTTTATTATAACCCTTACGAAGCGGTTTGGCTGTGATATTTTATGGTGGTAAATATATGGAAATCAGTACTTCTTAACTCCTTAAAACTGTATTCCACTTTTGTCTCACACACATGTCACGGTTGAAGTTAAGCTTACCAGCATCCATGGTTTCATATCCTCTCTGCATAATGGTCCGGTCTATGCGGGACACCAGCCATGTTCCCACCACGATGCTGCACAGCAACCTCAGTATGCAGTTGGTGATCCCCATCACCACGTTGTAGAAAAAAAAGAAGTAGTTGAAGCAGTGGAACGCCTTCCTGAAGAGGAGGAGGAGGAGGAAGTGTGATTTCAAGCTTTGAATTATAGTCGCTTGTTCTATTAACATTTGACATATGGGTATTAAGGGGATTTCCCACGCTATAAAACACCATCACATACATATTCTGTATCTGCCTGTTTCAGCAAGTCACTGAAGCTACTTTACACCACTGGGTAAGTGAGAAAGTGCATGTTTTATGGCTCCACCATCACATAATGTCCTCAAACAGTCCACAGCTAATAATTTACTGTTTTGGCCTTCATCACCAGCACTTCCGTTTTCAACAGTCAGTGTTTGCTGGGAAATAGAGGACCTGGGTTTTAGTGTGACGTCCCCCTGATGGTTTTATGGTCCACACTTAATACCTATATTGAAATATACTAACCTGTTGTTGAGAGCCAGAGGTTTGTGTTTATCAGTAGGAGACATTTTGTCCTGAAGGAAGAAGATCTGAACCAGAACTACCTGGAGAATCACCAGGGCGATGACCAGACTGATGGTCAGACTGAGAGACACGGGAGGAAGGTAAAAATCAATCAAACAATATGTCTATCTGTCAATCTAACCAGCCATTCATATATCATCAACCACAGGGATAGCGGCCTTACAGTATAATTCCCAGGTTGGTGAGCATGCTCAGTGCTTTTCCATGCTGTATAGGAAGAACCAGCAAGTAGACAAACAGCAGAGCAAACAGGAAGTGGACAAAATGGACAATCAGGTAGCCTAAAGAGGAAATACAGAAGAGAATTATCTCACGTAATGTTTATCTTAATATTTTACTCATGTAGTGGGACTGTGCTGATGTTACTGTCTGCTGTTGTTTTAGGATTTTTCTTTTTCATTCTCAAAACTATTCTTTTCTGTGTGATAGGACATTAACAAATATACAGTTCCATGCATCACTGCTAAAAAGATTCAAACATGGCCACCATCAACAAATGTAAACACATTTAATAGTATTACACTAAAAGATGTCAAAGGTTTTGCTGGGATGTGGTGTTTACTGGAGGTTTGATACTCATTTTTGGATCTTAGCCGGACTTTTGGATTTGTCATATTTGACATATTTTATGACAAAACGTATTTTGTGAGTGTTTGGTGATTTTCTCACCACTGTTTTCTTGTCAGGGTGGAAAAGTATAACAAACACCACTTCATGGGATGCTGAAGCTCTCCACTGAAATTCTTTCAGAGAGGTTTGTGGGGTGAGGCAGGTTTTATCTCAAGTTTTACAAACTGACACCCCTAAAATGCGTTGAACTGACTCAATGGCGCCACAGCAGGAAAAACTCATTTTGGGTTCAGTCCCATAACACAGGATGTCCTGATGTACATCTGCTGAGCTGCTGTTTTTGTTTTAAAGGCATGCAGTACACGTCAGTGCTTTGTGTTTTTCAGAAGATGAAAAAAGCTTACCCCACAGTGTAAACGCTATTTGCCAACCAGAGTATCTTGCAATGGAAGCCTGTGAAAATGCAATGAGAAAACGTGTTCATTCATGAAGTCTGTTGATAAAGTGTAGGTGGACTTTCTTTCTTTCTTTATTAGGATCCCCATTAGCACTAGCATAATCATTGGCTATAACTAAATGCAATGCAATAAAATAAGAGGCCAAATGAAATGAACACCCATATGCTCTACATATTTGAAACACCCAAATACATGCCCTCACAATTAAATATTTCAGACACTTGCAAATGTGTGTGTTTAGTAGAGCCTGTTCTTGCTTTTTCTTGCATACAATTAGCCACAACCTGTTCCCCACTGTGGGAGCCTCGTTAGAACGGCTGAGAGCTAGAACAAAATTGTGATATTTATGAACTGTTTGTGCATAGCTGGTGGGGTGCAGTGGCCTTATGGTTCACTATACAAGGACCACATTTTCAAAAAAGATGTAGATCATACACTGTGACACACACATCATGACATGGAAACACAGTTTAACTGGGGGTAATGTCACAAGCTGAAATCTGATTTGTCCTGAAATTGTCTGCCATCTGCTGTACGTGTGTGTGTGTGTGTGTGTGTTACTTACGACGCTGACAGCAGACCTAGGTTTGTGAAACTTCTCAGGAAGAAAATCCTTCTGCCCTTTCCACAGTCTCTTCAAGTGTTTTCTGTGGCAGAAAGGCAGTACACCATGTCACACATCTATGGGTTTTTTTTTGTGATAACTGGTTGGGAAATTTCATCTGACATTTATTTACTTTTTTGACGTTTACTATTTTGCCAAACATTTTAAATCGACATTTTTAAGTTAAAAATACATTTTGTATATTTCAGTTTTGGTCTCTTACCTGTAACATGCCAAGACATGGAAGGTGTAGGCTACAGAGTTGAGACTAGCAAAGATGGTGGTAGCTAGCCAAGACTCTGGAATAAAAGAAACGACATCTGTTAAATAACTGACTACAAATGATGGTGTTTTTGTTGTCCAGTCTATCCCTGGTCCTTTACTTTATGTAAAGGTTGAGATAGGGGTAATCTTTCTGTTCAAAGAATATATTACAAAAAAAACCAGATTGATTTATCAGGCCTTTGTGTATCAGTATAGAGTTGATTTTAGGCTTTTTCTTTTTGGAAATGTTCAGAATCAATGAAGTTAAAGGACAAATTTGATGTAAAATGTTTCCAGAACTTGTCTCATATGTCCATCATACACATTAATCACACAGACCATAAATGCAACAGACTATTAGGGAGGTGCAGACCAACTCACTTCTAGCCACATAAATGAACTCTTCCAGCTGTGGTATCATGGCTCTCACAGCTTCAGTCTGGTTACAAGAAGTAACCAGCTGTTTTAGTATATTCTTCCACCTGTCGACTCGGTCAAAAGCCACATTACTGAGACTGTAGTCTGCCAGGGTCATCTCGAGAAATGGCAAAAAGACCAAATTCAAACCTACAGCAGATGCACAGATAAAGTGTAACACTTTTCCAAAACAAAGTGTATGAATGAGACATTTGGTTTTACATAATTAAAGGTAAGAGATGTTGCTGTACTGTATATAGGCCTATAAGGGATAAAATGATAGTGCCAATGATCCTGTTGGGGAACTTGAAGCAGGGGTCCCACTTATACACTCTGCTCTGGAACCAGCTGAGGGGCTTACTGCAACACAGAAAGGAGGGTTAAAATCATCATGTGTGTGTGTACACGTGTATCCATGACTGTGTGTTGCTGCCTTCATGTGCTATTTGAATTCTGGCACTGTAACTAAACGTTTTGTGGCAGCTGAGATCATTATTGTTGCATGAATAGCATCTTCTATGTGACATTACACATTTCAAATTCTGACACTCATGACATCAATGTAGTCTGAGAAGCTGACTGGCTATCTCAATATTTAACTCTGTATGTTGATTTTAATATTTTAGTGAAATGAAAGATAAGTAGTGGCTGACTGAAAGGTAGTCAAAAAGACATCAATAAGTCTATATTGTGTTATGTTTTCCAAAACTGTTGACATTAAAGTGTTCACAGTGTTTGGTAAACTGGTTAAAACATGCAGAAATATCCCTTAACGAGCAATAGAACTGAAAACACTTGAAAGCAGCATTAAGTGTAAGTGCAAGTGTGCATGAGTGTGTGTTCTACCTGGGTGCAGGTGTTTTCCTCAGCAGGCTCTTAACATGCTGCACCTGGTGTTGCTCAATCAGCTCTCCGGGGTCCTGGCATCAGATTCAGCAAGTTCATAGTCTTACAGTTTATTATTCAGAGAATTCAGAAACAACAGTTATATAATCACATGTAAACCCTACTGCACAGCAAGGTGCCAATCAATCATTTAAAAATCTAAGATTTTTTTGTTGGGATAGCGGCCAGCTATACATAATTTGGTGTGCCAGTGTTTATAACAAAAAGACAGTAAAACAACATGAGAGGAAATCATTTTTTGTATACATTTTCTTAATATATGTGACATCAAATCTTACGTAATCTATGGATCATTGAGTTTTACCGATAGGAAAAATACACAACAAGAATCATTTCAATGATTTTATGCATTAGGCCTGCTGACCTCCTGTTCCAGTTGCAGATGTATTCGAACAGCTTTAACCAGTATGTAGATAAATCGCCCCAAGAGGAAGACGAGGGAGAGGATGCAGGGCCACTGGACAATCATCTTCTGGTATTTACCCAGAATCTTTCAAATCATACACACAAAGTCATTCATTCATTTATTTTTTCATGATATTTCAACTAAATACCAACAGGCAACTCCTCATAACTGAATTTATGATAGAGCCTCATTTATTTAGGTGTAGGCTGAAACTCTGAGATGTGTGGAAGCCACACTGCAACCGGCACATTACATTTACACTTGCTTTCATAAAGGGTATTAGGTAGGTAAGTACTCACCTACCTTACCATTGGGACAGGTGAATGTATCCCAGATTGTAACAATGATCCTATAAACAAGAACAGAGACATGTAATGTATCTTCTAAGGCTATTAAAATGTGCTCATCCATATAACCCGTTCATCTGTTCATATATATTTATATAATTTTTTTTGTTATTTTAACCATCAAATCATATTTGCATGCTTTTACAATGTTGTGTAAAATACACACACTAGTGAAAGACATCTTTTGCTGTACTAATCCACATTTTGAGACATACAATGTATGTCTGGACATGTGGCATGAGTTCATGTTTACCAGGACAGAGAGTAGAGTATTCCCAGCACTGCCCCAGCTGCTCTGAAAGGTGTGGACAGACAAGCAAAGAAAGGGAAATAGGCCAGGCCCACCTCTAAAGCTCCCGCCAGATACACTATAGCTGAGGAGAATAATCAGGAAACATCACATCAGTCAATGTGTTTATTTCTTGTATCTGCAAGGTAAACAGGTTTGACTATTAAAGCCTGGATAACTAATAGTAAACAGTGGGAGTACCTCTGGCCCAGGGAGGGACAGTGAAGGGCATGTAACGTTCAGAGAAGAGCAGCAGGACGCTGGATGACACGGCACCAAATGCGAACCCATAGGACCAACGATTACTGAGGCTGCCTATAGTATCCAAAGGTCTGGGACACAGTAATGACAAAATATCATAAACACAAACAAAGCCATGTTGCTGATGTGGCTGCTTAAAGTAGCCTGATATGTATTAAAAAGAGTATGGATGGATGTAACATAATTCAGACTGTTGCCTGTAACAAACGCGCTACTCAGTTGTAAAGACTTAAGGACCCTTTAGTTGTGATATTGAAGCAGATATTGCTGTTACTTTTTCTCTTGACATTCATAGGTATTGTTGCTGCTATTGACTTACATCACAATGGCAAAACGTCCCCTCAGGAAGGGTAGTCTGTGGTCGATGGCCAGTCTCTGGGCTCTTTTCTGAAGGAATGAGAGCACCCCTACAATCAGCACCTGGAAGACAAGAAATCAATACATAATACATAAACACACGTACTGGGGCAATGCCTTGCTTGCATCACTGCAACTTTGTGATGTGTGGAAATAAGTTGATTTATACTCATACTCATATTTGATCCTCACACTTTGTGCATCACCAGCCTTGCAGGTGTCCTATCAAAATAGTGATCTGCTTGCTGTAGCTACCTGCTCACTCATTGTCGATGTACTAGTACAGGTATGCACTCTGCTACCAGCTGTGTTGTGTTGCAGTTCTTGGTTGTATAGTGTAATTGTGTATTACTAGACACCTTTCATCATTTGTGTATATGGTGAACACATAAAAAGGGGCCATTTCCCAGAGTTGTAAAAAAAAATGCATAATGCATTACCATGTAGTACTAAATGTATGTTTTTCTTGCTGACCTGTGAAAATCAAGTTTCTCCAAGTTTTGTGATTTTTAAAGTTTTCAGTAAAACTGAGGGATTAAGTGTTTCTGCTTGAGAAAACTGTCCTTCTTCTTAAACTAAGTAAACCATTTCATTAAAAAGCCCATTGCATTATCTGAAAATACATTGTCCCAAAGCTGAAAACAGGGCTGTTTATTTTGGCTCGTGAAAAGTTGATGTTTTAGAGATGCATGGGTTTCAGTGAGCATAAAAAAAACATTGTATCTGTAGGAAATCATGGAAAGCCGATTAGTATGTCAACTCCAGCCATATGTTCAAATTCCAGGCTAAATAGATGGACAACTAACTCACTGCTGGTAGAAGTGAAATGTGCAGGAAGAGGTCCATAGAGATTCCATTTTGACACTCCTGAACTGTGGAGACCCTGGAGAAACAGTGACAACATAAACAGGATCTCATTTAACTAACCTGAACGGTAGGAACACAAAGCAGGATGGAACAGAGGGGAACAAAATGAAACTAAACAGAAATGAACCTGATGGACTAAACTAAACTAAACAAGGTTAAAAGGCATTAATACTTCATAATATTAGTTCATAATGCATCAATGAGGTCAGGTTCAGGTTTACTGTCGCTCTGTCTTGATTCAAAACTGCTAGAATCAGGCTGTTGATCCTAAACTACAGTAACAGTACCATAACCGACTAACAGCTGACAGTGACAAAGTATCAAAGTGCTAGCAGCAGTGAGCAGAGGATTTGCAGTCTGTACTTACACATGTTCCACTTGGTTTCTTATCATCATTGAAAAGTCAGTTCATTGAAGTCTTAACAGCTGTGTTCCTGCTCTGCTGTAAAGATTAAGGAAACGACTGGACTGATACCACTTCTCCGTTTCCTGGTTTCAACCATGTGACTCACACATTTGACCTTTGATCTCAGGATTCAACACATTATTTCTCTGTTTCTTCATGTCCTTTCCCCCAGTAAGTTGCTCTGTGTTTCTGTCAACTTATTTTCTGTCTTCTATTGCCAGCTCATTAGCTCACTCTCTCTCTCAGTTTGTCTCCACACATGCACCTGGACATTATTGACCACTGTGTTACTCAGAATGAGGAGTGTAAATATTTGGCTCTCCCACAGAGATAACCAACTGGTCATTCACCTCCTGCCTTCACTTTACAAAGGAATGTTTTCAGATTATGTTACCTAAATCCCTTTCCTTTGTCTTGTATCAACCCTTTTGTAAAATAATACATTTAACTTGCTTTTTATTATTATTTTTATTTATAGCATCTGTTAAACTCTTTCTTTATACATGATCCAGACTTCTTATTAATTAATGTTAAGTTAGTGTGATTAGGATTTAATTGATAAAAAAAAAAAAGAAAATATCAGAAAGTTGTTTACTGCTGATTGACATTTATTACTCATTGCAATGACACAAACATTAAGGACAGTTGCAATCTGACTGTCATTTCAAAGGTCCATGTTGGATTGATGATCAGATCCTGATAGCGGTGACATCATCCCCTTCGCAGGTCAGCAGCTCTCCTCTTTGGCAATCAAAATGTCCATCTTGGATTCTCTGCAGAGAGGATCATAACACGATACAGCCGTGATTCATTTTGGCGATATGAGTGAAAATGAGGCCAGTCAAAAGATTCTTCTGGAAAATCACACATACAAACTCACTGTGTCTGAATGTGGAAGTAAAGTCGAGAAACAGTGGAGGGACAGTTGGAGATAAAGTGTTAAAAGCCATCAATGAGGATTTTTAATACAGCAAAAGTGTGTGTTATAGGGTCAAAAGACAGAATATAAAGAGACAGAGAAATAGAAACAGAGACACTTTCTAAAAAAAGAGTCACTTGACCCAAAAAAAGACAACATATTTTGCCTGTCGTTAAGCTTCTGTGTGATTTGGAGACGTTCGAAGCAGCAAGAGCTGTCCTTGACAAAAGACATGTCCATTTCACTAGGCCTCTCTTCAAGCCACCCAGGTATATCTAACTGAAAAATTTGTAAAATTGTTTTGCCAGTATTTTTTGTCACTCTGGAATGAAAGTACTCAATGCAAAAGCATCTCTCGCTTTTTCAAGATCTGGTCACCAGAGGTACGACTCATCTGATCGTGTTCTAGTAATGACTAGCTCATTCCCTGTAAAGACCAAGAGATGAATAATGGACTAAACTAGAAAGCCTCCAGTCATCTGAATCAGCTGCTGTCGTCAGCCAATCAGAGTTCAGCGTGACTGTGACTGCAGTCTTTACATTTGTTGACCACCAGATGGCGCTTTATCCTGCATTAAGTCAACTTTGGGTGATTGTTGAACTAATGTGTGAATGCCTTGAGGGGGTGCAGCTGTGTGTACTCACTGTCTGCTGGCACACAGCGTACACTCGTTAGCATAGGTGTTTCCATCGCTGCCACACACAGGAGCCAGGTTCAGAGGGCATGCCACAATCTCCTTCATGTTAGGACAGGAAGGCTGCCAGAAAAACACACAGGATCTAGTGTGACTTACCTTTTTTCATTACCTCGTCCCCATACATGTTTACACTTTCCTCAGTAACACACATTTCTTTCTCCTACACACACATACACACAGTCCACACAGATCACCCTCCTATATGCACACACAGTCAAATGTTTCCATTAAAAAGATGCGGCACCTGTCTCAGGAGTCCAGAGTTCTCCTCAGCTTCTGCAAAGAGAGCAGATGTCTTCTAAAACCATAAATGTATACATCATTTGCTCTATACCTCATAAATTCCTGCTTATGTGCAAGAACATAAGCAACCCACCTGACACAAAAACAAAAATAGCATTAGCAAAACTGATTGTACACCTAGAGACTTGGAATTACATGAATTTATACTAGGATGGGAAAAGTCAAAATTATAGTCCCTGTTGATTTCTATTCTGATTAATACACTATAAATATAGGTAGAGTATATGAGTGCATACTATGTAATATTAACTTACGTATAATTTTACTGTACAGTGCCTATAAAAAGCATGCAAACAAGTATTTTATATTTGTATACTTCTCTCAATTTCACTTGTAGAGATCTGTTTTCACTTTGACATCAATGTGTCTTTTTATATTGATCAGCCACAATAAATCTCCTTTGACACAATGTTGTAAGACAATAAAACATGGGATGAATACTTTTTATAGGTAACGTATGTTTCTTTCTATGGCATCTAAACATAAATCGCTCAAAATTGCATTTACATTTAAATGTTTACATTTACATGTTTTTTCTTTGTTACCTGCAGCCACACAGATGAGCAGGAGTCCAAGAAAAACAAGTCTTCCAGTCATGATGTTTGGTGGATGAATAACTCAGAGTGACAGAAACCTCTGAGTGTGTGTCTATTTGAGTGGCGGGGCTGGGTGTGTGTGTGCGTGGGAACACAGCAGGTGGACATAGACTCACAAACACATGCACACTCTAGAAACGTATAGTCATCAGCACACATTAACACACATGCCCAAACAGACAGTAAACACATCTTTTGTTCAGTCATAAGCTACAAAGTTCCATGTGACAAGCCCACATTAGCTTTTTTTGTATCTACTACACAACTAGACACAACTGCAGTAATGCAATAATCACATTAGGAGTCTTATCTGTTTCAAAATGTATGAATTTTTTATTTCTTAATGCAAAGAGTAACTATACACAATGAGTAACAGACTCAAACAGCTGTTAAATACTTAAAAATGTAAACAAATAATAATATTGAGCACGAGAAGAGAAAAATCACCACCTTACTTCTGTCCTGCCTTTCTCTCTTTATGTCACTACTGTCTCTGCTTCTCACTATTTCACGCATTTCTCAGACACACTATTTCAAGTGTCAAACAAATGTTTTAATGCAGTTAGTGTAGCTTCATTTTCTCTGAATTATATCTGTGTTCCAGTGCAGAGATTTTGTTTTTAAATGTCTAATTTGCCATACCCAAACCCCTTCTTCTACGTCTTCGAAGCGACAGGCTATGAAGTCTATAAAGTGCTCACATGTAAATAACAGAAATCCCTTCCAAGATTTTATATGACACAGAGCACCCGTAATGACAATCTGTCATCAATTTAAACCCTGGATATGATTTTTGGACTATAAAGCATTACAAGCACAACTCGTGGTCCCTGTTTATGTGTAGTCTGGCTGTTTGACTAGCGCTGGAAAACACCATTTTGTGTGAAGTATCTCAACCTCGTGTCTAAAAAATCGAGTGACTGACAGTAAAGTGCAGCAGCTTTTTAATAGTGGACAAACGGAAAGATTAGAATTTGGCAACATCACCACAAGACAGAAAAAACTTGCAGTGTGACTGAATGAGGGAGCGCAAATTACACATAATATGTGCTTTTTGTTTCGAGCTGCTGACAATGAGAGAGAAGGGTTTCTGTAAGTGAGTTGATGGATAAATAACTAAAATTAAAGCACAACTTAAACTTTACAGACCAGTTGCCTGCTTGAGTTTATGCTGGTTGATCTAAGATACATATTCAGTTCCATTTGGCACAGATAATGTTTGTTCACTCCACTGGTAAAGTTTTTTTTTTGACTTCACAAAATTGTCACTGTACATAATATCCACATCAATGCTGGCTCAGGTCTAAAATGCTCCCATCGTGCCCTCACACAGGCATGTATAAAAGCTTGTTACTGGAAAAGCTACCATCTTACTAGTTACCAGCTACAGTTTTACCTGCAGGAACATTTCCATCTGATTCATCTCAAAGCTAAAATCTTTTTACAACAGAATTTAGATTTAGACTTCACATATACATATATATATATATATATATA
>LKNJ01003468.1:44206-66949 GCA_002120245.1 Maccullochella peelii
ACACACACACACACACACACACACACATATATATATATATATCTACACACACACATATATATATATGTATGTGCCAGTAATCCAACAACAATGAAGCTAAATTCAGTCATCTCCAGTCCTTTACACGCTGATCTGACGGCATGCCATGGCACACACACACAGAAGTGCTGATAGTCCAGCTGTGTGGCCCAGTGGAAAGCATGCAGTATATATTTCCAATGAACTTTCAACAACCAGTCCAAATTCTTCTTCTGCAATCTTCAGCTTTCTCTTCAAGTCAAACTGCCAGTTTGCGATGGTTAGCTTGCGTCCATTCTGTTTCAGTTCCATTTAAAGAGGGCAGGACGAGTTCAAACAAGCCAGTATAGCAGACTGCATCCTCATGTACAGACATCAAGCAAACACAAGATTTTTTTTTGGTTTGTTTTTGACAATGAAGGACACAATTTTTAAAAAAACATCCCCACAAAAAGCTCTTTTTTTGTGCTTTGATGCATGATGGTATCTGTCTTATACATTCCTTGGCAGCCTAAATACGTTATTGTTTTAATGGAGTGCTCAGATTTCTCTCTCCACCATGATACAGTATAGGCACTGTGTTGGACAATGTCAAGGACACCAACAACAACAAATAAAAAAGACAACTTGGTTATCAATATTAATTGTTAAGCAAACAAAGAAAAAAACTCCATAGGGGTTATATTTGTCTATTAGAATTAAATGATCTAAAAAAATCGAATTAGTTGAAATTAATATGTTGCATGATTGCATGTTTATGACTGAAATCAATTGGATTGTAAATGCTTTTGCAACATTAACATTTGCATTATAAAACACGCTTGGTAACGAAGAGAGATCCAGAGAGGTTTGACCCTGAATAAAAAAGTAGTCAGTCTGTCTTTTAGCAGTTGGCAGTGAATGATCAGAACTTAAGTTTTTTGTTTTTACGCTGTCGTGATTTCACGACACAGAGCTGCACATACACAGACCCACTGACTACTGCTAACTACTTATAGGAACGGGGATTGAAAACTAGAGACAATTCCTTCATCCCCGATGCCGTGTCCATTGAGTGAGTAGCAGGGCTACAAGCTTTCCAGTCTAACACAGCATTATAATCCTGCTGCCACTTCAAGTCTTTTCTTTCTGGTGAAGGAGAAGCACCGGTCTCCACCCCTCACAGGAATATCTTCCCATCTTAAATATATTTATATATATTTCTTGCATTGATTTGCATTGAGTTTTCATTGTTTCAGTGTCTGTCACAATACCTGCACTCTCTGCCTTTTCAAGAGGCTGTGCGCTGAAGTGCGGGACCACTGAGAAATGATAACAATTAAAAAAGACTAAAAAATAGAAATTAAAAAAATGAACATAGTCTGTCTCCCCCGCAGGTTAGTGGTCCGTATTTCCTGGGTTGGGGGAGGGTGGGTGAAGCATAGCAACTCCCACTGATGGTACGTTGTGGAATCAGACGCAGCTCTCCTTGGTCTTGCTGTCCGTGAGGAAAGATTTTAGCTGGGAAATGTCCACTACCACAGCGTCCCGCTTGTTCAGATGGACGTCTTTCAAATGGTCCTCATCACTTTGGTCCTTGGCAAAATTCACAAACACCTGCAGGAGGGAAAAGAAGAGGAAGGAGGAATTAGATTTCGCCTAAACTAAAGTCACAATCCAGTTAAAGTCAGAGCCTTGGGTGCACTTGCTTACTTGGTCTAGAGTTGTCTGGGAGACGGAGTAGTCCTCTATGCTGAGCACCTCCTTGTTCGTAGAGAGCAGGGAGAAGATGCGGGCGAGGGAGGTGAGGGAGGTGGGCAGCTGGTACTGTAGCATGTTGCGGTGTTTCTCCTTCAGTGTGCTGCCAGGCAGCTCAAGCTCGATGAACTCCATCACCGGCCGAAGGTCTGGGTCTGGGCCAGCCACCCGCAGGATGATGGTGTAGCCATCCCCAAACCTGACAAGAACACGATGAAGCACATTTCATTCAGCTGAATTGTTGAAGTGATAATCTGAGGAAAAGTGTTATTTTTTCATTTCTTGTGTGTGTGAGCTTTTGGGAGATGCTATTCTGGCGTGTTCCCACCTGTTTTTGAGATGTTGCACACTGCCCAAACAGCGGAACCTGCCGTTGACCATGATGGCCATTCTGGTGCAAAGTGCTTCACACTCCTCCATGCTGTAAAAACACACCAGGATGAGGTTAGTCATGTTGGGGTAAATACCTAACTTAATAAGAAAATACAGTTCATGGCATGCTGATATATAATAATATAGTTCAGTTAATTGTATAGATGTAATTCAGATGCCCAGTCTAACCTGTGAGAGGTCAGGACTACAGATCGTCCCTCTTTGATGATGCTCAGGATTGCGTTCCACAGAGCACGACGTGCTTTAGGGTCCATGCCTGTTGTTGGTTCATCCTGTGAACAGGAAACAACAGATACTCAGCTGCTGCTACAATGTAATGTTGAACACACAATCCATTGTCTTGACGAATTTTTGGGTCACCCTACTGCCCTGCTTTACGCAAAATAATTATTTGTGTATGTTTGAACATGTTCCACTTACCAGAAAGACTACAGGTGGTCCACCTATGAGAGCGATGGCAGTAGACAGTTTCCTCATGTTTCCTCCACTGTAGCTGCCGGCTGACTTGTCCACATATTTGACCAAGCCCAGCTTTCGGATGCCCCACTCTGCCACCTAGTGGACCGGATAAAGTTAAAGTGAGTGTCAACCATCTTTTTTTTTTGGAAACATGATAATTTATAAATGATACACAATAGAGTTTGTTTATTTGTATAGACCAATATCAATGGACTACAAAAATAGAAAAACAAGACTTCAAAAGTAGTATTATAAGTCTAATTTATATATAAAGCCTATACAATAAGTCCAATAGAATAAAACATAGTAAATACAGTAGGCCATGTATGTGTGTCAAGGTGTTTGTTTGTTGCTGACCTCACAGACTTCCTTCTCAGGCACTCCTCTCAGGATGGCGTAAAACTCGAGGTGCTCTCTGCCGGTCAGCAGGTCATTGATGGCATCAAACTGAGGACAGTAGCCCATGTTCTGATGCACCTCATCTATCTCTGTAGTTACACTAGAGTGAGATAAACACATAACAAAGAGTATAATTAAGTTTTATAGAAAGCAAAAAATATTTTAAACAAAACGGCCTTGTATTGACTGTTTTCTCACAAATGAAAGGATGCTAATTTAATTTCTTGTGCAAATCAGCTTGTTTGTAGAATTAGCTTCAAGTCATTATCGCAACAGGAGTGGAACGGGCTTGCTTAATTCAGTATTTATTTCAAGTACCTTTAATTACGTCATTGATGCTAAGAATATATTATTGTGACTACTACTTCTTGAAAATCAGGTAGGCTGAATAAACTAGAGGAATATATTAATTCTAGTATGAGTGATTGGATGTATTGTATATTTTGAGGTATCATGTGTCTTACCTCTTGCCAGCCAGGTAGGCCTCTCCACCAGTGACCATAGAGTCTCCAGTCAGCATTTTAAAGGTGCTGGTTTTCCCTGCCCCATTCACCCCCAGCAAACCAAAGCACTGCAGGAAAAGAGAGTCAATGTCAACTTCAGGAAACATTATGTTTAATTTCACAGGAATATAGATAGACTATATCTTCATTCACTGTATCAGCTGATAACTTTAAACCCAACTGAAAATGAACCTTTGCATCGTCTTACAAAAATAATTTTGTACATTTACGTTGTTGTTGTTGTTTATCTGTACTAAAGAAAGCCTGTCTTTTACTGGTGGTCTGGTTTAGAATCATGCGTGTACAGTAACAGGTGTATGTTGTATTGTCTGTATTGTACCTCTCCAGGGGGGATGCCGATACACAGCCGGTCCACTGCCGGCTTCTGTTTCCGCTTGTAAATCTTGGTGAGCTGTCTGAGCTCCAGGATGTCCGACTGTCCTCCTCCACTCAGGATCCTCTGTCGCTCTCTGGCCACGTCCTCATCTTCTTCTCCAATAGGCTTCAGATGACTGGTGGATGACCTGGAAGGTTACAGGCAGCAGAGGGAGGAGAGGTCACATTCAAGACAGACTTATAGAACACGCTTTAGCTGAATCCTTCACCCAGAGGGAATTCAAATCCAAATCCCCTAATTGTTCTGTATTATGACTTAGTAATGGATACTGTGTTATAAGGAAAACCATGTCACATTCAGATCACACGTGTATCAAAAGTTTCACCCACCTGGACTTGAAGCAGAAGTGGTACTGGATGAGGACAGTGATGGAGAAGAAGATCACACCCTCTATGGCCATTGCAAACAGGTTCTTTCCCACCATGTCCCAGGCCAGAGGGGAGCGGAACCGGTTTTCACCTACAGAGAGACAACCAGAACCAGAGAAAAGACAGATTTAGAAAATGTGTCTTTACTTCCCTTGTCAAAACAAATTAGGATAGATTTACAGTAGTTGGTTAAAGAGGTCTGCTGTAATTACCAAATCTCTCCAAAGCGTCGGCCATTGCCTGATTCTTCACCATGTCAATCAGTCCTCGGCCCAGACAGAAGTGGGGGAAGATGAGGAAGACGTTCTTCAGGATGTCATTGATGCCACCGATTTCCTAAAATAGGAAAGACGTCAATATTCACAGTCAGTATTCAATCGTGAGGGGTAAAGTGTCCAATCAAAATAATTTCTTAGTTTGCATCCAAAAACCTCTCTTTCTACACATTTTTGAATCAATAATCAATCTATTGCTACAAAATGCAAAATGACTTGGAGACATTATTTACATTGCTTCCAAACAGCTCCAGTACAAATGTGGAGACGCTGCCGTTGATTCCTATCAGTATGTTAACGCTGGTCAGAACCACGTAGGCCGTGCTGGGGATCTTAAAGAAGAACGAGGCTGGGTACATCAGAGGGGTGATCGACCATCTGCGAAGAGATACGAAGACGAGAAGAGGTTAGAGAAATAGAGAAAAGAAAGAGCCAGACAAATTGAGTGTGTGTCAAACTCACCCGTAGAGCAGGAGCAGCAGGGCCAGTACAGGCAGATTGGTGGAGGAGACGTAGGCGTCTTGTTGGAAACACACAAAGATAATGATGACCAGTGTGGCTGGGACGATGTAGTTACACTGCAAGAGAGGAAGAGAAGGAGGGTGAAAAAAGAGGCTTCAGTAAGTTTTATTATGCTGCATTTCTATGAAGATTATACAAAGACAATAACTGCATTATGTCCTGATCGATTAGGACATTTCCATTATAACTTTTTATATAGTTTGGAGAGGATCCAATAAGGCCAAGGGTCCAGCTCAACTGAAGTGTCTTACCATATCCCAGACGAAGTTGGCCAGCCAATAGAGGAAAGGCTGCACTCCGCTGATGAACTGCATGTGTTTGGCCTTGTTCACTCTCTCCTGGATGAGGAAGACCACAAAGCTGGCAGGTACAAAGGACATGGCGAAGATCACGCAGATGGAAACCAGCACATCTACTGATGTAGTCATCCTGGAGAGAGGGAGAACAGAGTGAAGGAAGCAATGAGAAGTGATGCCTCTTAGAAAAGGTCAAAGAGATGTTATGATTTTTTTAAATGTACCCTCATTTTAATAGTAATACTCACAATGCGACCTGTGACAGCTGCTCCTTGGTGAGGTTGAGCGGGTGATTGTGGGCAGTGATGCCAAACTTTGCAGGGTCTTTGCCGGCTTGCAGATTTGCCCGGAGGATGCCGTTGTTCATCACATTGAGGAAAGAGCCAATGCTGTGCCAGCCCTTGTTGTTGAACCAGATCTGGAGATAGAGAGACATTTCTGTAACCTCAGAGGACATACAACGCAGCCTAGAAGTAAATTAGTAGCTCAGTGGTCAGCTGAGTGCCGTAAGTCTGCAAGAGAGCGCAGATTACAGTATGTCTTTGTAGAGTAAATATATGTTTCCCTCTTTAGCCCTTCTTTTTATTTCTTTATTGAATTTTTGAATATTTCAAAAGAACTTAGGTTTTGATCTTTTCATTAATTTTTGATTGCTTTTTGTTTGTGTGGTGGAACTGGGGAATTGAAGATAAGCTCTGAATAAAAGCATTACCTACATGCCTAAAATGTGAAAACATTGTCCTCAACAAAAACAAGTTGGTACAAAGGAAGATAAATACACAGTGTGTGCAGGTGAATAAGAAAGAAAAAACAAAAAGAGCAAGAAATGAGTGTGGAGTTGAAGGTGTGCGAGTTTTCAATCTGTGACAAAGCAGAAATCAATTATTATGCAATCACAGTACACAATATAGAGTGAGTGGAGCATATTGTTTAAGCACATAGTTGTAACAGCGGCACTGGTGAAGAATTTGGTGAAGAAAGCTTGACGGTGACCTACAGAGCCATGTGCTGTTGTATAAACAGTGTGTGTGTGTGTGTGTGTGTGTGTGTGCTCACCTTGACATTATTCTTGGTGTCCAATCCTTGAATAAAACTGGAGAGACTGTGAAAGAAACGGTCCGCTGCAGTTCCCTGGAGGGTGGGCGAGACAGAGAGAGCGAGAGAGAGAGAGAGAGAGAGAGAGAGAGAGAGAGAGAGACAGGGTAGGAGAGGGAGAGTGTTCTTTAGCACACAGGTAAACTGATAAAATAAAAGTCTATCCAGTCTAGTTCCACTACAGCTGTAATTATAAATCCATAGAAATGTAGAAATGAGTCGCTGTATACATGAGGTACTGTCTCAACCCGCAACCAACAATGCTTTAGTTTATTGCAGTATGTAAAATAATACTGTGATGAAATCTCTTACTCTCTCCAGACGGAAGCGTCTCCTCAGCTGAGTGATCGCATCATCAATATCATCTGTGTGGGACAGTAACTGAGAGCTCCTGGCGCCCAATGAGAACCCACCGTATCTGTATGGAGCACAGTCGTTTTAATGTCAGCGAAAGACACAGCAGAGAGGCACTCAGGTTAATACTACTGACAAATATACTTCAGATGGATCGTGTCTGATAATGTACCTGAACTCGTTGACCCAAATCTTGTTCTTCAGGCTGTAAGAGTAGAACAAAAAATGATTCAATGCTTGACACATAATGAGAAATAATACAATGAAGCAAGAATTAGTCCAAATATAAGTGTGTGACACAAATGTGTAAGATGAGTGTTACCTCTTGCCGATGATCTGGGCGTAGGTTTTAACCAGATAGTCGGAGACGTTTCTGCCGGTCAAATTCTGAAGAGTGTCTTTGTCACTGATCTTCATCTGGATACACAAACAGACAAAACAGTTCATTAACATTTGTTCTTTTTTGTACAGTATTATCACTTTACTTGAATTTGTGTGTGTAAGAGAGAGAGTTTCCTTGTTGTAAGGTTATTTGATCTTGACTGTTGTAATTTTATATTGAGTAACACTTTAGTTTTGACTCTGTAATTGTTTGGTTTCACTAACCTGTGGTGGTGGAAGTCCCCCTGCACCAGCTGGACACTCTGGGAGCATCCTCTTGCGTCCTCCACAGCTGCACTCACACAGGGGAGAGGGATTCTCCATGGACCAGTTGCCTTTGTCGAACATGTGCTTCACACTTTCAGAGACTTGCGGGACCGACCACTCTTCCTCAAGCGCCGTACAGGGAGTGTCCCTGGAGCACAGAGATAGACAAGTTCACATTTCACTCCAAATCTCCATTTTATGCTTATGTGTAACTACTATATTTGTGTTTTTACTAAAACTGCACGTAGATCTACTGTAGATCTATATAAATGTATTTTCCTGAATGTATGTTAACTCTCAAAACTCACGGTATGGGTTCTCCTTCCATGCAGCGGGTTCCAAATCCTGGTTTTTCTGTCAGAGCTCCCAGTAGTTTGTTGACGTGAGGGTCCTCGGGTAAGTCATTACTACAAAGACACAGAGAACCCATTGCCTTTAATAACATATTACATACAATACACTTTAATAATACATAGCATTTATTAACTGTCTTGAAGTGAAAAAACACAAAGAAATCATCACAAACTTACGATGTTTAACGATCAGTTAAAATGAACAATAAGCTGTTCAGCTGCTCTCATTATGTTAAGACTGAATACAAGTGCAATCATCTGGACATGTTTACTAATAACAGACTGACACTCAAAATGGCTTTATCATCAATTTCTGACACCACTGCTCTTTTAAACCTGTATTTTGAGGTTCACTGTCACGTTATAACAAATCCCTGAGTGAGCTTACATAACGTGCAAACCTTAGTACAGTTAGGTAACCTTTTACATTTTTAATGGGTTGTACACTTTGTAAATGGAAATAACACATTTATTTAGAACACATTTATTACTATTTATTTTATTATTTTCTCGAGAGAAAAAGAGAATGATTTGACTGATGAAAAGAAGGAAAATGCAATTTTTTCTAGACAGAAAGAATGATATCTCACCTGATGAAGGTAAACTGTTCTCCATACATGCCGGGATCCAGAGCCAGACTTGGGTACTTTCCAAATGGAGGAACAATCAGACTGAACACCAGGGCAATACACACAAACACCGCCGGAAGAACAATCTGAAAGATAACATCATGACAATTTATCACAACTAATAAGCACTATTGCTTAATTTTAGAAGGCATGAGATTGTTATGAAAATCATGTTATTTACAGTTTGGGTATATAAAAATAGCATCAGTATACCTGAGCAAAGAAGCCTTTCCTGGAGCGCCGAGCATAGAGGAATCGTTTCCAGAGTAGTGCAACAAACTGCTGTCTCTTCAGACTCCAGCCTTTGACCTGGTATGAACCTTTGCCATCTGTTCCACTGAGCCAGTCGGTTTCACGGGATTCTGGACGCAGACACCAAGACACACATGAGCAAACTTGCAACATGATAAGTCTGTGTCCTGATTTTGTAATATTGTTCATAACTTGTTAGTAAGAACTGAATGCCTGCAATTGAAATTTTACTGGCACAAAGCGACTGATTTCTTTGCTTTGCAACAAAAGTCTGGTTTTCTTCAAACAAGGAGAAACTGCATTCCATTAAAAAAAACGAGATGTGATATGTTTCCTAATTTTCTTCGTATATTTTTGGTGAGAAACACCTTTGGGTACAGACAAAGAGCAAAGGCAATGATAGCTATAGTCTTGTTGCTATCGTTGCACTGCATGCTGGGTAGTGCAGTTCTACCTGGGTCACCTTCAGAGTCGTTGAAATCAAAGTCGTCCTCAGTGAAGGGCTTCAGGCAGCTCTGGTGGTCTCCAAACGCATGATGGCGACGAGTCCTGGTCGGCACGACTCCATCTGCAGCCACAAGAGGGTCAACATGTTCATTCTGAGTTTCTGAGTCTTCTGTTATGTTTAAAGATAACTAACTCCTGCAGTAATCTAGACTGTCAATAATCTAAAAGCAGTTATCGATCCTGCTGTGAATCTTAAATCATTGTTGCACTGGAAAATGCATCATAAATCTCACCGGAAAGCTCAACAGAATCCACTCCACTGTCCTCAGCCACTTTCAGGAAGATCTGCACAGTTGGAAGACACGCGATTAAAACTGGCAGAATCAAAAAGAAAATGTTTTGATCATGTTTACTATGAAAGGCCGACTTAGACCAGACAAAAAAGGGTGTAAGCTCTTACTTCCTCCAGGGTGGTATCAGATATTCCATAGCTGGATATTCCCAGGTCGGTGAGTCGGTCATCCAGCTCATGGAAGAGCTCTACAAAGGCTCCGTCTTTAGCTGACTGGTAGGGCAAGATATAGGTGAGTTCGTGGCCAACATCCTCTACCATGCGAGCCTCGGGGACATGCTTGAATATCACGTTGGAGATGAGGGACACATCTGTAGGGAAGAAATTGGCAGGAAGAGGGAGAAGTTGGTGAGAAGGAATAATAAAACATCAACATCTCATATGCCTCACAAAGTTAATTTTACAGGAATAAACTGTCCACATTTTAAGTAGCCAATTGAGTGTCAGTTCTTACCAATAGTGGTGGTTTCACTCTCTGGTTCGCTGCCAAGACCAGCATCTGAACTGCTCTCTGATACACTGTCCTCCTGAACCAAAGACAAAGAGGGTAAACAGTTAAGTAAAGCAAGACTAAATAAAACATCTCCTTCCTCCCTGATAATGAATTCTCGTTAGCTGAGACAAAGTAACTTTTCATCCTGTTTAAGGAAAGTGTAGCTCAATTTAACTGCAGATACGTCTCTGTATTTTCACTGATGAAACTCTAAAATTCTAATTCTCTAAAGGCACATGTTCTCTGTATTATGTCTCTTACCTTCTCGACCTTCTTGCTGTAGGAGACGGTGCTGGCAGAATTCCTGCAGGACTGAAGTGACAGGTCGTAGTCTCTCTTGACCAGGGTCAGGTAGTAGCCCGTGCCCAGATGGGTCTTCAGGAAGAGCGAGGAGCCTACGCAGCACAGCTTACCGTGGGAAATGATGGCGATGCGGTCACCCAGGATGTCAGCCTCATCCATGTGATGAGTGGACAGGATGATGGTGCGGCCTGACAGAGGAACAGAGGGACAAACACATTCAGCTTACAAACTACAGAATCAAAAATTGAACAGGATTAATAACTATTGTATGACTAAGAACCAACTATCAGTTGTATTTACCTTGTCTGTATTTAAGCAGCAGGTCCCAGATGCCCCTGCGTGCATAGGGATCGACTCCAGCAGTGGGTTCATCCAGGATCACAACCTTAGAGCCCCCAACAAAAGCCAGGGCCACTGACAGCTTCCTCTGCATCCCTCCTACAAAGACAACAGGAAGAAAAGGTCAGAATGACAGTTTTCAAAATTACTATCTATATGGAAACCCCCCTGTAAAACATGTCCAATATTACTTGATTGACTAGAAGGTAAAACAATGAATAATCAAACTGACCCGACAGCGTGCTGGTGCGAGCCTGTCGTTTGTGAGGCAGTCCGACGTCATTCACAATTTGTTCCATCTCAGCCTTCACCTTCTCCTCCGTCAGCCCCTTCAGGCGGGCGTAGAACCAGATGTGTTCCTCCACTGTCAGCCTGGATTACAGCAAACCAACAAATCACACAATTACCTAAACACAAGAGGCTACACGTGTGCAAAGAATTCAGCTCTTGATTCTGTATACGCACATGCTGAAAAGTACGTTGTGCTGGGGACAGACGCCCAGATTCTGCCGGATGGTGCTGAGTTCAGTGCGGATGTCCTTGCCGAGGATGTAGGCTGTACCAGAGGTGGGTGGGAACAACCCTGTCAGGATTGACCTATCAGAAAGCAGGCAGGAACGCAACAGTCATCATCAACTGAGCAGACAATCTTAGGAGAATTGTAGATGTACTGCAGATAGTTTGTGTATTATCTTACATAGTTGTGGTCTTTCCAGCTCCATTGTGGCCCAGGAAGGAGGTTATCTGTCCGTTATAGAACCTCAGGGACAGTCCGTCCACAGCCAGCTTGTTTCCGTGGCTGTAGACCTTCACCAGATTCTCGATGTAAACACCTGGCTCGATGTGGCTCGGCTCCTCCTCAATACACACAGCTGTGGATAAAATTAAGACAGGGACAGCAACATTTTAGTGAGCTAAAGGTTTGAAAAGACACATAAAGGGAGGCTTCATCTATCTGCATATACCAAACCAATATTTCACCAGTGGTTTTATATCTGAAAATCCTTCCCTAAACAGAGAGACAAATAGACAGTTATAATGATAATGATTTGTACCTTCAGCCTTCTTTGACAGAGGGGTGGAGAGGTTCTTGTTCTCTTTCTCTCCACACCAGTACGTCTTTGTGAAAGGGAAATACCAAGGCCTGGGGATCCCATACTGACCTGGAATAGAGTTAATTGTTTTGTTTTCAGTACAATCCATTAAAAAAACCTTGAAGAACTCGTAATATTCTGCACTATTTAACTGTACATCATTGATTTAGCAACTTAAGGGAAAAATACCACAATTGGAAACTTTATCCATGACTCACCAGGGAACACAGCTTCGAAGTACCAGGTCATTATCCCGTAGAGCACAGCGTCAAACAGCATGAGGCAGATAGAGGTGGTCAGGTTGTAGCTGTCCTCCTCCAGAGGGCTGGCCAGCAGGTTCGACCACTGGATACCCACCCCTTGCTCCTCAAATAGGGCAAAGTACTCACAGCCAAAACCAAAAGCCACAGGAGACAGCAGACTCTGGGAGAAGAACAGAGAAGCCCGAGGTTAACAAAGAGAAGAGGTCCATTTCGAAAACATACTAGAGACCTTTTTATATCACTATTTGACAATGAAGAGAATAGACTTCTAGACATAGATGTGAAGATGAAATCACAACAACTCCACGCACTCAACACAAAATACTGAGTATTCATGTATGTATTCTTGTGTGTATTAAATTTCTTCCACTCACCACTATAACTTTTGCTCCAAAACCCACATAGTCTTGCCAGGCAACACAAAGCACGTAGGGAAGGTAGAGAGTGAAGTATATAATGCCACCGCAGGCAGCTGCCAAGTTGGCACGAGAGAACAGGGTGCTGATGAGGAAACACTGCATGATGGTCACTACGCCAAAGGATCCCAGGAAAAGAAACACCACTCCTGGGTCACTGTAAGGCAGCAGGTTGCCCATCTGAGAAGGGTGGCAGGGAAAAGAAGAGAAAAAGAGAATGTGATAGTTTCCTGGTTACAGCAGTATGATATCACTTGTTTTCCACAATTTGATGACATTTCTAGACAATGACGCATTGTGATCATAGAAAAACAGAATGACTATCAAGTTAAATGTGTTAAACGAGTATAAACATCAGCAATTTGCTGACATTGCTGCTTGATGACAAAGTGTATACACATGTATGTGTGCGTGTCTGTGGCAACACCAACCTTCAATAACATCACCAACAAGCCGGCGCTGATCAGGAGCGGGATTAAACTGCTGATGAACCAGCTGAGCCACAGGGTGCCGTTGTTCAGTCCCATGATCCTCATGGTTTCTTTGAGCCGTGCTTCCTTCTCGTATACCACGCCCTTGATGATGATGGCTACTGAGTACATCCATGCCAAAGTCATGAAGAGAGGCATCGACCGACTCATCACCCGCAGGAAACTGAAAAAGGTGAGAATTTTTTTTTACTGTAACTGCAATTGTACAGTGAAAGGTGCAGTTAGTGTCTAACTTTGCACAGTGGTCACTTACATGTCGTCGACATAGCAGGGGTAGGGCATCTGCTGAATGTAGATGCCTGTCTTCTCCTTAGTGCCAGTGATGGCTCTGATGATTCCATGCTCTATGACATCCTGCAGGTAAGAAAATCCGCCCCAAATGTACCGAAGGTCCTCGAAGGGGTCAGCCCTGGGACCGGGGTCCCAATAGCTGCAAAGCAAGATAAAGATCAGTAAGCCCATAGGAACATAAACATCTGCAAAGGATCTGCATTAAATAAGAGTTGGACACGGCTTCTTACCCATCTTTAATCTTGTTTGTCCTCTCCACATTATCAATGTCCATGCGGATCTTATAGTTGACGTTGGGAGGTAAGTCAGTGCTGTTGTTATGGGCGATGTCAGGAAACACGATTCCAGCCCAGAACTTCTGGTTGTTCAAAAGACCCATGGATTTGTTGACCAGTCTCTCCTCATTAGCTACCGGCTCCAGCTTGTCCAGGTTCACACACTGAGAGGAAAAGAGAGTTGTATATTTTAGATAGACAGTCTGACTGGGAATGAAGTGGCATTTGCATGTTGTGGGGTCTGAATGGCATATGAAGGTCTGTGTCACCCAGTTAAAGAAGGATGGAAAAAGAAAACATAGATGTAATAACATCTTTCCTAAGAGAGACAGAAATAAAAGAGTCTCAAGCTCCACAACAGCTGAATGTAATTGAGCAAGGTGTGATCAAGGTATGCCCCTTCTATCCTAATTGCGTTTTTTTGTTTATTCAGTTGTTCTGAATAAGAACATCTCTTAATACTTAAAATGTTATAATTAATCAGAACCTTATCAGACCCATGACAGACTCTTAACACAGGATTCGTACAGCTTTTCAAGAGTAAAATTCAAGCACTTTCAAGGTACCTAAACCAAAAATTTCTACACTCTCAAAGCCTTTATCATCACATCTTATTTGTTACTATAAATACCAGGAGACAACAAACAAATATGACGACTGAATCGTTTCATTTCAAATATTAAAAGATTTTTGTTTACATGAGTGACTGTCTACATGAAACACCAGATTATGTTGAAAATTAAGCACTTTTCAAGGAGAAGATTCTAATTCAAAAATTACTAACCTTGAAAACATAACTTAAGCATTTTCCAAACTTTCAAGACTTTGTACGAACCCTGTTTACAGCTCCAAACAAACTAAACAACTCTTAAACACAAATCCTAAAAATTGTTGCACAATTCTACAATCACATGCTTTCCTCACAAATATTGCTCAGAAGCTGATAACAACAATGAACTCTATCCTATTACACAAAGTCATGTGCCTTGGGTGGACACTGAGAACCACACCAGAGTTGTTTAGCTGATTTGTTGAGACCTCCTACAGATTAGCCTCTCACATACTGTACATAGCTGACATAATCTGATTTATACCTCATCCCCTCACGCTGTGTGAGAAACCAATAGTTCAGAAAGTATAATGAAAATACAGCGTGAGCAGTCCTAATGTTACAGGCGTGACAGACTTTTATGGTCGTGTAAAGCCTTAACATAGTTTTTGGTGTGAGGAATGTCAGTTTACATGACCTCCTTAAAGGGTGTGACACAGTCAGTAGGTCAGTGGTTTGTTTGTAGTGTTGCTAGCTATTAGTCAAATACATTTCATGGTGTTTAATATTTCCTCAAGACCTCAAGTTAGGGTTTAAAATAGCCTCTTTTTATAAATGATCCACAGTGTTAAGAAGGATGAGGAGACTAAGGAGCGTCTAAGGTCACAAAGTGGATTCAAACCCAAATTAAAATCATCAGTTTATCATCAACTGTCGGCGTCATCATTCTATGAAATGGAAAACATCATTACTTATTTAGATAATCTGATCATTAAATATATCAGAGGTACATCACAAGGCTATTAGTTCACATTTACCACTGAGCCTTGATGTTTACTTTGTATGCATCTCAATCTAGAAATTCCCTGACACAGATAAATAAGAGAACAATCGCCCATTCACTAGGACATGCATATTGATTAACATTTGGCAGGATTTTAGGGACGGTTGTTTATCGCTAAGGCTTGGCTCTGGCATACTAACCCACTACGCAGAGACAGGGAGCAGTGACACACTCAGCATGGCAGTGATTCTATTTGATGTGGGAAGGTAGGGGAAAGACTTTTAATAGCCGGGATGGGATCCAAATGCAGTTCAAAGTGCATTAAAAAACAACAGAAGATGCGGGAAGGTTTTGTAATGCGATGACCTATTGGGGCAATTACCATTTAACCTATTTCCCCCTCTAGGTTTTCTTTGCATCTTGACCCAAATGGAAAATATTGGATAACAGGATAAAAACAGACACAACTTAAGACTCATACAAATAAGCATTGATTGGCACTGTCCCTGAAAACAAGGACGGCTATGCAGTAATAGAATTTCACATGTCTGCATATACAGACTGAAATAGTCATGTGAAAACATCATACGCTCTACATTCTTTGCCCTTGAAGTCAAAATTGGTTTGGTATTTTATGTACTGAATATGTTTCCTGGAAAAATGGACATACACCATCAATGTACACATTTCATTGCTCAGAGTTTGAGAATAGTGTTTTTTCTTTCTTTTAGTTGTGTGTGTTGGTTTTTGGTGATGCATCCTGCGCTAACACACTCACCTCCATGAAGCGTGAGATGGTCTGTATGGCCTGGTCGGTTTCGTTGAAGACATCTCTCCAGGTATAGGCGGATCCTGCAGATCTTTGGTCCTCTGAGGCCTTGGACAGGAAGTCCGACATATCTGACACACGCCACTCAGTCCCACTGAGCTGGGCATTAAAGAACGCAGCACTGGCGTTATTCTGGAGCAGGGTCTGCAAAATGAAAGGTTTATATTGTTACAGAGAGTAAATGGAAAAAAAAAAAACATTTACAAGTGGTTCAGTCTTATTTTAAAAACCTTATTAACCTTCTTCTTCTTGTGCAGTAAAATGTAGGTCAAACAACAAAGAAAAAATAAAATGTTGAATAATCACTGTATGCCTTTAGGCTTGTTTGGTTTTGTGACCTTTAGTTCTGCTGCACTCTGTGTGTTTGTGCATCTCTTTGTATGGATGTGACCTATCTTGTGACCTATTTAACTGAAGAGAGCTTAAAATGAAATGTTTTTTTAACAGCCTTAACGGGTGGTTCATTGCTGACAGAAACAGATAATTCATTTTTTTTCACTTTTCATGTTTTCAAAATGCATTTAATTATTATTCACACTTATATATACAGTATACTGTATATAGTGTATATTCAGGGATAATGGTCTCTTATTTTGTATAGTATCACCTTTTACCACTAGGTGGAAGTTGTGCTTAGGCAATTTGCATAGGAAAAGTGGAGTTTCTAGCCAGGAAGTTTCTAGCCAGGAAGAGCCATGTTATGAACTATACGGCATTTGATAGAGACTTTTTCTTATGAACAAAATGGCTCATTCTGGTAGAGTGACGGTAATTTTATACCCATTAACGTAGACAGAACAAGTAGTCCTGTGGGCAAGGAAACCGTCCCTTTGTGTGCTTGTCCCTGTTTGATGGTTTAAATGATTGTTTTGCTTTATGTTTTCAGACTGCTGCCATTATATACTGGCAATTCCTCTATGATTTGTTTGAATTGGTCAAGTTTTATGGTTGACCTAAACTCTTTGTCCCTTTCAGCTGAATTATCTGTCTGAATATCAGCTCTCTTCTGATTACCCAAAAGACACCAGCCAGTATAAAAAATGACTTCACTTTGCCTCTGTCCTCTTTCTCCACAGTTACAAGTACTTTCATCATCCTGGGAAGAACTCACAAGAGGATAAATGAATTTTGTGACATTCATGGTCAGTCAGATATTCTGTTAATGTGTAGTCACAACATGGACCCATACTGAAGGAATCTGGGTGGTGACCCCACAGAAGCTTCAGAAGCTGTATGGTCCTCCCTTTGCAAGTCATATGAGACACATAATTATACTTCAGTCACAGAGTTGGACAGATTACCGTCGTTAAGCCCCTCATGTAAACAGGAAGAAGACTGAGAACACAGCTCTGACGTGTGTGTGTGTGTGTGGTCAGTGTATCCCACTCACCCTGACCATGTCCATTTCCTCGCCATTCTCCATGAAGTTCCAAACTTTGGGCCTCATCTCCTCCCACATCCCTCCAAGGTCCCTCAGCACGCCAAGCTCCTGGAAGGTCTTATTAACCTACGGCACACACAAACACACTCAGTCTCATTTAATGGGGCTTCGTTTATGATTCTGATGGGGGTCTTCGAGACGAGAGGGGCCTGTCGAACCTCGTGGATGATTCTCTGTGTTGCTGGAGTATCTGGGGTATACAGAATCTTCCCCATGAGCAGAGGCTTCAGAGCTCTCCAGATCATCCTGGAAATGGGGCTTGACTCCAGGCTTCGCATCATGTTGTTACAATAGGGAGCTGCAAAATGAACACAGAGACATTTTGAGTCTTGAACCATGTCTGTCTCCTATGGTAAATGATAATGAATAAATCTCATAGAAGTTTAAAAAAAGAGGTTGTTTCAGGTAGCTTTGGACACTTACTGGAAGAGTTGTCATAAGCGGAGAGAGGTTCACTGTCGCTGTCGTTGCCATGGTTTCCGAATAGAGCCTTGTAGTTGTTGTCTTCATACCAGTTGAGAGACTTGATTTTGAGGCCACCTCCCTCGGGGTGTCCGCAGACAATACGTGACACAGCCTGGTACATTTGGTTTGGAGAGCCTGTAGCATTTGCAGTTAGATACAGGATCTCCTTACGCATATCCTTCCAACTCTTCATACTGGAGAGCTGGAGGTAGAGACACACACAGAAATGTTAGCATGATGATGGCTGGCCAATAGCTATAAGTATCATTCCAAGTCCAAACATTGATAAGCTAGGGGAGACAAATACACACAGACCCAGACACAGAGCACATTTCAGATGATTAATATTGCCTTTAAACATTACATAATCTAATGTTTAGATCACTAATACTCTCATTCTGGGATATGTGGCTTGAAGTGTCTTTTACTGTCATGCTTTAAAGTGATTTAAAGTTCATGGATTATAAAAAGTTATACTTTTTAACAAAGGAGAACTCTAGACTAAAATAATTTTTGTGTGGGAATTATATAGATCCATGTCTGTGAAATCTGTCCTAAATGACATCAGCTTCCAGCTACAGAACAAGGTCTCTCTGTAGTGTTTATAAGTTTGCTGAACGTACTGCAGGTCATATCTGCTTCATGTGTCACCACATCTGTGTTCAAACGCGCTCGGTACATGCTTCTCTCTTCCTTCCTTCTACATTTGACTAGGCTATCACATATGTGTCATATGTGTGTGTGTGTGTGAGTGTGACATTGTGGGTTTAAAGACACTGAAGGTATTGAAAGTATTATAGACACGGAAGTCAACCGTGGGGTGGAGACACTTAGCACTTAGCTGCTGTCTGCCTGACTAATATAAATTTAACTGCTGTTCCCAGTCCTATCTTTCCTGCCTCTGTGTGTGTGTGTGTGTGTGTGTGTGTGTGGTTTTGCATTTCAGGTCAGATAACATACTGTATAACAGGAGTGTTACTTACATGTTATCACACTGTTTATTGCATAAAAAGCAACGATGTTTATGTATGTTTATGGAGTTTCCTTGTCAAAAAATTCTCAATGCAGAAGGCTGAAAAATTTACATAAAATTCTGTGACCATGTTAATCACATCTACAAAACAATATGGCTCTTTGTTATATTCCTCTATTCTCCAGAGAAACTGTGATATTCTATCAACACCAACTATCAACTGTGTGTTGCAGGGAGGGAGCAGGGAGTTCACTGTGGCTCACATGGGGGTTACTACAGTTCAAGAGACAAGTTGGCACAAGTTCCCCCATTAATTTCTCCAAACTGGTCAACGGAACATGCAATTATGTCACTGACTCGTGATCGGGGAGGAATGACAGGAGGGGATCTGTGTTTTTTCGTGCAAGTAAAACAAAGAGTGGAAGAAGAAGTGGAGCTTTTGTTTCCTAAGCGTAAACCACAGGAGGTTTCTTGTGCTTAGGCTAAGCTCGAGGCTGAGGAAATCAGACCTTTTCCTGGGGTGAATATGTGAGGAGGTCAGAGATAGATGACAGAAACTGAAAGAAAGAAAGAAAGAAAGAAAGAAAGAAAGAAAGAAAAAAGACAGAAAGAAAGAAAGAAAAAGAAAGAAAGAAAGGAGAAGGCACGAAAACAAAGAGAGGTTACTATCGGTCATTCTCCTAATTGGCAAACCTCCGCAGGCTCCACAAGTAGAGCGCTATTATACTGACAATTGTTACTGCACACTGACATACATGCACGCACACAAACATAAACGGGCAGAAGATCCTGACACGTCATACATGACTGTTTCAGAACAAATAACACTGTCTCATTTCAAATCAACTGTCTACAGCGTGTAATTCTAATTCTGCCTGTCAACAAGATATTCAACACTGTTTTCCAACAAAGAGAAAGTGAGACTGTGCGTCTCAGATCACAGACGCACGTCCTGTACACGGTTGCTTTGCAGATGAGCCTGCAGCTGCATCAAACTGTCACATGCTTTCCTGCTCGCGCAAAGAACGGGGTGTGATTGTAAATATATTCCTTTGTCTCTTCATTGCCAGAGGCTACAGTAGCTGCAAAAACAGAGCAACGACTAACAGAAACCTCAACCACCAATTTTTTTCAGCCTGTTTTGGTGTCAAATGCTCGCACACATCGACCAATATCTCCAACATCTTTGTGTGTGCACGCGTACAACCGACTCTGCTTGCCAAAAGTTTGTATGAGTGAGTCTGTGGAAGTGAGTATAAATTTGCCTGTGCTGAAAACGCTTTTGTATGACTGAGTATATGTGTCATTTCCCTCAAGGGATGATGCCTGATGATGCACACACAGACACAGACGGGCAGGCAGGCAGCAGAAGAGGATCGTCTCAGAGTAACCTCGTAGCAGAGCCTGTACAGGGTTACTAAAGTTCAAGTTTCCACTCCAGCACACAGCTATTTAGACCAGAACCAATCATAAATGAATTGGTAACATGAAAGTATACATTTTAACTACATCTGAACCCGGTTGTGACCTGAATATTGTAAGACTTTAGAGTACAATTAGTTTGTCTTCAGGTTACTAGAGTCCACTCCTTCTCTCTGTAACAATGTAAACCTACTCAAAACAAAAAAATAACATGCAGTAAAAGGCATGATTAGCACCTGTGCAAAACCTTACATAAAAAAATGAATCCTAAAAATTAGTTAAAGATGTATTGGTTCTGATGAGGTTAAAATGACACATCTTTATATCTGTAAGATGCTCAGCTGAATTTAGAGATTCTGATCGAACCAGATATCAGGTTGTAGATTTCTCCATGGTGATGGTGATCAGGTTTGGGAGCAGAGAGGTTACTAGAGTTTATTCACACACTCCCTACCGCTTTGCTAAGCAACCGCTTGAGCTACTTAGAGCAAACAATACAAAGAAGATAAATATCACTAATTTCTCCGAGACACTGATTAAAATTAGAATAAATAATTCCAAAAAGTATGCATTAGTCAGGCTTATCAGGGGAGGAAAGGAATTACCTGTTTTTCCTGAATTACCCTTAAATCATAATGAAGGCTTTAGTATAAATTGTTGTAACAGCCTGGGAATGAGTGGGAGTCCAGATTATTAGAGTTTAAATCTCTGCCCTGCCAGTCTCCTGAGCTAAATAAAATAATCTACTTACAAACAGAGAAAAAGGTTCAGGAGAATACCGCAACTAATTAGGATTTAACAAAAGTAAATCAAGAAAATGGATGGCTATTGAACTCTATTGACTTTATTTGAGAAATTAGTGAATGATAGTCTGTTGGTCACAACTTCATTCTGATAATGAAGATTAAGTAAATTTTGCGAGGACCTTTGCGAGAGCAGGGAAGAAAATCTGACACTTTTGCCACAAGTGCAACTATGGCTTGTCACATGGCTGACAATGTGAAAATCGACTTTTTCTTGACGGCATTTTGAAAATACATTATCGCTGTAGTTCTTTTTACCTTCCAACAGTGATAAGCCCTGGATTGAAACACAGGCTGCAGATGATTACTGGTTAGGGAGGAGAGGTTACATGAGTGCATTTCTCCACTCCGCCAGCCTCAGCCTGTTTCCAACTAAATAATACACTCTGAAGAGGAATGATTTCTGTTACCAACAAAATAATCAGTGAGTATGCCACTGTGTGTTAACCAGCACTCTAAAATAAGCACAAGGTCTCCACAGAAGTATAAAAGAGTTGGTTCAGAAACAAACAAAACCATGGTGAAAACTCGGGAGGAAGTTGTGCAAGAATGATTTTGGTTAGTATCCTTCCTTCCTTTCGTCTTTTATGTTCATGTTTGTTGTTCACTGCCCTCTCACACAGTGCCAAGCAAAAAAGAACTTGATAGGAGAGGGGATAAAAAGGACTGGTGAAGGCTGCAACATTAGCAGTTGAAGACAGAAGAAAAGCTCATTGATGTTCTTACAGCTGCTTAGACAGGAAGCACTATGACACCTGCAAATGTACACAAATACACACACACACACACACACACACACACACACACAAACTCACACATACACACAGCTGGGTCTGTTTTGCTAACTCAGCACAGCATGAACCTGAGAGAAAAGGGGGTTGTGTGTGTTTGCACCACCGACTGCTGCTTCTCTCCTTTCTCACTACATTGCAACAGCTCACACTGGGTTACATTAGCTTAGGCCAGGCATGGGAGTGTGTGTGAGTGCGCGTCCACATGATCCTACACTGTGTGTGTGTATGCACCTGGTTGTTGGCCCTGTGCTACCACCTACAGGAACATTTCACACAGCCTGTTTGTTCTAATCTGAGCTTCAGAAAGAACTTTTTTGCAGAGCTTTAAAGATTTAGTCTGTAATTTGTTATTTGAGGTGGAATCTATCTTTTTAAAAAAGGTGGAAATCAAAGCCTGCTATGGTAGAACAAAGTTAAAAAGCCTTTATTAACATGGCTGAATGTTGAAAAATGAGAACCTTATTGGCACATAACACCCAGCTGACCTTGAGGAGGGCCGATGTACAGTTAATATGTGTCAGTCTTGTTTTTAATCATGCAACCAACTTAATTACAGCTTTTCAAAAAGCTATTTTCTATTACAGTGAAGCAGTGTGCCTTGACTTTTTAGGGACCCCCCCTTTTTCCTTTTAATTGACATTATTCACGTGTACAGGTTGTACAGGAGCACCTGCTTTGCTCTTTGCACCTGTTAAACACACATAGATAGCACCTCCAAAGTCAAGTTTTTGTCAGAATGTGCTTTGAATGATTTTAAATCAGTGTGTGTGTGCACTTATTTGTGTTAATATTGTCAATATGTCCCTGACCCAATTCCCCCAACTTGCACTACATGTGACCTGTGTGTACACTAAATTAACCGAGAGCTCATTCTTGGTAAGAATTGATTTTATTGAACATTACTAGTGGAGACTGAACTTTGGAAACAAATACTTCAGTAGTCCTGTTTGTAACTGTTGTAACATGTGTTCTCTGTGTGTGTGTGTGTGTGTGTGTGTGTG
>LKNJ01003469.1:0-45115 GCA_002120245.1 Maccullochella peelii
TGCTACGTCTTTTTAGAACTTTATCTTTCTCAAAAACTGGTCTCCTTTCTGTACTCCACATTGCAGCTCAAAATTGATATCTTCATAATTGTTATGAGACCACAATGGGCAATTTGATGGGAATAACAATAACTTCACCACTTTCTGAACTCTGTGTGCAGCTCTACATGACCGAGGCTCAGTGATGGCATGAAGAATTAAATTAGCTCCTCTTATCGTCGCGATCGATACAGCTCCGGGAATTGGGCTTTCTGCGATCTGCATGCGCCTTTCTGTGATTCTGGTGTGCTCGTGTTTGTTTACTGCTCCATGTGTGTGTGTGTGCGTGTGTGTTTCTACCAGTGGCCTCTCACATTTGTTACACTTGTCATTCCTTTTGGCTAATGATGCGCTGCCTCCAGAGAGAGATAAATGGACTCTCAGACAGCGTGTGCACAAACCGGATGCTGGGCTTTGTTAAAAAACATCTTTCTTCATCGTGATGATGATTCAGCTTCTCGGTAATTACAACCCGTGGCACACGCAAATACGTTTTCTGGGTAATTTGACGTAATTGACTCTTCAAGAAGCGAGTTTGTAGTGCGTGTGTGCAGGACACAGCTCAGTTTTGTCGCTGTCCTGTGAAAACCGTGCATCTCAAAAAACCCTTAAAACATTTAATACGCTCATTAAATGTTTCTTTATGTAAGAACGTACCGCTGCCAATTAAATCTAGCTGAGTAAATGCTACAATATTTCCCTCTGAAATGTAGTGGAAAAGAAGTATAAACGAGCATAAAAAGGAAATACTTAAGAACAAGTACCTCATAGTCTCTCTACATCCACACACAGGCAGCAGCAAGGGTTGGGGGTGGTCAGGAATTAAAGGATTTACATTTTGTGATGATTATAAAAAAAATTCCTGTAAAGATTCAGGGCTGGTTAAAAAACAATCCCAGGCTGAAGCCCCGGAAGCCCGATGTTGACAACGCCACTGCTCATAATTGTACTCACTACACTGCTTGAGGTTATGTGCTTTGTTACCTTCCACCACCACTGGTATTAATCCCAAGATGTAGCTTCAGGTAAAAATTCTTTTCACTGTAAAGTTGCTTTTCCTTCTCTGCTGTTTCACAGTAAGAGCTACTGCACCTGCACTTACATTTCCAGGCATTTGACTGACACTCGTTGGCTGAGGCCAAGACTGAACCTGTTTTCTTCGGTCTCTGAATGTACATGAATTTCTGTGAATAAGTAAATGGAAGCTGTTCAGTTTTACTTGCAATAACTCAAAAGGTGTCACCTTATGTGTCTATCTATATTCTTTGGATTGTCAACATGCAAGCTACAATTTGCAACAAGATCATAGCTCATATTGACACACTGTATTTAACTCATCAAAACAAACAGCATACTTGCGACCCATGCGTGAGCATGCGAGAGTCCTTTAGGACTCTGAAATTCATGCCAATTTTGGTGCCTATCAATAGGTAGTGCTGTAACACCATTTTCCTTTAATTTCAGCATTAAATCGTTCCACCGTCCATTTCCTTGCATCCAGTTTCTCAAAATATGTGAAACCCACTTTTGTAAACTACTGTCTGGGTTTTCGACTCAGAGACCAGATTGCTGTCAAAACATTCATTAAATCAAGAATCAGTTGCAGACTTTGTTTTAAAGCTAAATGATGATTTGATGTGTAATATGTGTGCTTTAAATTATACTGTATATCTGTATGTTTATGCTGAAGTGCTCAAAAATGATTAAATGTGCAATGTCTGTTTCATACACAACATTATAACAATATCACAAAGGCAGCAAGAATTTTAAAAGAAATTATTTTATTTGACATGAAACAAATAGATTAATTATATTTCCTATAAAATAAAAATCCAAATAAATACAATGCCGATTAGTTGGCTTAAATTTCTCATGAGTGACACATGAGGGGTATCTAATTATGGCACAGTCCATGTATTATTAGTTTGTGTTCGCCATTGTTCTGGGTAGTCGCTGTCAATAACAACCTGTCCTGATCATGATGCTTTCAGTCCTGATGTCATTTCAATCCTGAGTAAAATTACGGTGGATTAATAAATATGACAACTAAATGATATGTTGATGTTGAGGCTCTCTTTCACCTGTAGCCTTCTAATGTGGCTCCAATTTGTTCAAAAAGGCCCAATTTTGACAGCTTTTCGTAATGCTGACACGTTACGATGCCATGCTAAAAGAGCTGTGGCATATGAAATGTCAGATGAAACTGTGCTCTGTTCATTTCAATTCAGCTGTTAAATTTAAATTATTTCTTCACAGTCCGCTGTGCAATGAACCTCTCTCTAGTCCTGCACCTGCTAAACAAGTTCTGAGCCAATATGGCCAAACTACAAATCATATCTCCATATTTGTGGATGACTGATTTCTTTACATTCCTTCCACGAGGGCCTTCTTTTTTTTCCTCACTGTCTTCTTAGGGATGTCAGTTGTGTTGCTGTTGTTGTTGACACTGCTGGCTCTCTTCATCTGGTACATTACCTTAGCTGCTTCATCAGAGAGAATCTGCAGGAGGAAAGAGGTGACAAATCTGTGTGTAAGGGATGTTCTGTGACACAAACAGTCCCATCTGTGAGCCTTGTTTAAAGGGAACTTAGTTTAACAGTTTTCAGATCTGTAAAAACACATAAAATACATTTTAAACAAATGATTAATAGGATATTTGTATCTGTGTATTGCAGAATGGCTATATATTCCCTGGGAATATTAGTTTTTGTAAAATTGTTCAGAATTTCACGTGAGTCACACTGCCAAACTGTCACCCACAGGCAAAATGGGTTATTTGGAGTTCATGTGTACATACTGTATGTCACCTAGATTTAGCTGTAATTGCATGTTGCATTCAAGAGTTTTGGCAGTTTATGTCAAAAGGCCCTGATTACAACAATTTGGAAATTAATTATAGGGAGACGGTATGGGATATCAAAAAACAAATTAAAGTAATAGTTCAGCATTTTTGGAACTACACGTATTCGCTTTCTTGCTGAGAGTTAGTTGAGAAGATTGATACCACTCTTATAAATATTCGATCGATATGAAGCTACAGCTAGAAGCCGGTTAGCTTAGCATCAAGATTGGAAATGGTGGGCACAGCTAGCCTGGCTTTGTCATTTGACTTGACGCAAAATTAATCCTTAGTTTGTTTTACTGATGAAATAATTTCACTGGACCGTCTTAAGTTTAAGGAATGAAGACCCTCCAATTATCGAATATGAATTAATTGCTTTCATTGATAAATTAAATGTATGATTACCTGGGATTCTGTGGTGATGTCATCACAGATTGTTGTCATGGTGTCCATCCAGTTGCCATAGATACTCTCTTCCTTTTGGATTGGCCTCTGCTTACTATGGGGCAGAATGAGGAAGTGTGTTACTAAGAACAACACCCTGAATACACACACACACACACACACACACCTGCATGCCAGGCCTTAACCCTTACCCTAACCTAACTTTAACCGAAACTTAATTCTAATCTTAACACTAAAACCAAGTCCAAAATAAACAGTTAATGGTGAGGTGGACATTGGAGATGATCCCCCACAATGCGAGCGGTCTGCCAGGTTGGCGCACATGCACGCACCCAAACAGAGTCAGAGTCCCCGTAATGTGGGTAAGCTGACAGGTCTGGGTCCCCACAAAGGGCGTACATCCACACCGTGTGTTACATGTGTGTAAAGCAAAGCCAATATCTGTATACATATGTGTTAACTTAAAGGAGGTCAGAGAGTCATACCTGATTTGGTTGAGCAGGTCTTGCTGTGCTTTCAGTTGTGTCTGTGCTTCCTGCACTCGGCCCTCCATGGTTAAACTGGCACAGAGCTGAGCACAGTGAACACCAAGCACCGCCGTGTTGAGGCTACCAGCCCAAATCCGACTTCAGACAGAGGAGATGAGAAAGAGACAGACAAATGATCTCTGTCTAAGAGTCGGTCTAGACCTGCTCTATATGAAAGAGTGCCCTGAGATAATTTTGCTATGATATGGCGCTATAAAATAAAATTGAATTGAATTAAGACAAACACAGTAGATCACATTTGCGACACTCACTTTCAACAGTGATATTAAAATGCATACATTGCAAATCATTCTTTTAGACAAAAACCTTTTCAAACTTCTCACCAGTGTTCAATATCTGATCAAAGAATATGTAAACATGGCTGAGAATCTAACAAAGACTTTGGTGTCAACTATGACAGTTTGTGATACCTTTTATTATGGATACAATCAAGTCAACACCGTAAAAGTATTACAAGGTCGGTATTCAACCCTACAGTGTTTACCTGCAGGTAGTAACTGGTCGCTGTTCGGTAATGACTCGAGTGACTCTTTGTTGGTCTCTGGTCTTGAAGCTCAGCTGGAGTTGGAATGGAAGTGTGTCCTTCTGGAGAAAAACTGTCACACACATTGACACACATCACATCTCTGCATAACAGTTTGTCTCATACTATTAATTGGATGTGGCCTATGGTTGCTCTGTAAAACACCTAATGCAAAATAAATTTTTTTAAAAGCAATTCTTTCTATTTAATTGTATGTGCTCACACTGGCTTACAGAACACACTACTGGCCGTGAGTCCCCACAATGTCAGTGTGCTGCCAGGTCACTGTCCCCACAATGTGGCGTAAACTATCGAATATGGCAAAGTTGATTATGTTTGGACAATAACAAACGGTCTTACCTTCCATAAACTCTGGTTTTACAGCAAACTGGATGGTGATCTCCAGCCCCTTGGTCACATTCCCTATCTCTCTCACGAGTTTGTGATTGTTTTTATCCTCGTAGGGAAAATACCTGCAGAGAAAGAGAGAGAAGAGAATTAAAAGTCACCATAAAAGAGCTACGTTTCCCAGGGATATATGCAAATGAATAGGAAAGGGATGAATGCATGGATATGGAAAGGTAGAAATTAGGAACAGAAAGGATGTAAATTAGTATTTTGGCATTAAAGTGGTTTAGAGTAGCATGGAGCACTGGACATGGATTATTTTGGTTTACATACAAAACAACCTGAAAAGTTCCCGTTACTATATTTTTGGTGTCAGTCATCACTCACACTCCATCAGCAGCAAGCAGGGTTGCCGTGACTCCTGTCGCAAGGACGTTGTCCATGGAGGCTGACTGGATCTCTGTTGCAACGGTACCGATGCTCACCATGTTCACCTGTACAGGAGTTTGTAACGTTAGTTTTATAAGTTTATTTATTCATATCATTTACATACATACTTGGATCCTTTTATATACTCACCCTTCCTCCAGTAGTGTCTGCGAGTCTCCCAACATCAGCCAAGCGACATTCTGTGCCCTCAAAAGTCATTATTGATATTATGACTCTAGGAGAAGAAAAGAAAGAGAATATATTTTATTACATTTATTATACTTTTGATTTAATGAGATTAATAGCATAAAAGCAAGGCTGGGTGATCTTGTCAAAGCCAAGCCAAAGGCATGAATGGTCATCATAACAACTAAAATGCTCTTTTACCATGACATCTACACATCAATTCATTCTGTTCATCATACAACTGTGTGTGTACGTCTGTGTGTGTGTGTGTGTGTGTGTCCTCACCCACTCTCCACAGCCTGTTGAGCTAGTTGTCTGTAGAAATATGGAGTAAGGGAAGAGGAGGACGGAGAGGAAGTTTGCTCCATCTCACCCAGTCCGATGTTGGCTCTGCCGTCGGTGCACAAAATCACCTGCAGCACACAGAAGATCAGGGTTAACTCCATTACCCACAAGCCTCATTGTCATTTCTGTCATTTGCCTGACTATGCAAAATTTAAAAAAAATCATAAATTACAAAAATATATTTTTTGTGTGTTTGTTATTGTTAATAATAAACTGTGAAAAGTTCACAAGCAAAATTATTTTTATTAAAGATCAGAGGTATGTAGGAATGTTTTAAAAAAACACCCATGCATTTTATGGGTTAGCATGTTATATCTCGTTTGTTTAAACTGTACAAAAACTACAAGTCGACTCCAAGACTTCCTGGAGTCTCCGCTGGTTGCCAGGCAACCTCATGGTGGCAACAATACTTCCGCGCCAAGAAATAGAGTGGTATCAATCTTCTCATCTTGAAAGCGAACAATAGTCCCAACATGCTACAATGTGGGAAATATGCCTTTAAATTCCTTTAGACTCACTCACCGTCGAGCCGGGGTACCTTGATGCCATGGCAACCGAGGCTAACGCTGCAGGCCCAAGACAGGTAGCCCCATGTTCCCTGAGCCTGAATATGCAGAAATATTAAAAACAAAGATTCAAGTTCTGTATAACAAAAATGGTATTTTAAAGAATAAAAAGCATTTAACCTGCCACCTTTGCCACACACACAGAGGACATCACTTACTCTTTGACCCTGTGTATTATTTGGTGGTAGGTCTCAGCAATACAGTGAGGGATGCTATAAGCCACGCCCTGTTGCCATATATGGTCGTAGTCAACCAACGCCCAATCCCTGAGAGTGAGAGGCGTACAAGTACCATCACCATATATCACAACCTGTAAAAAGAAAAAAGAAATGGGTGAAAGGAAGGTTAGAGGATCATGGGTATTTAAGTATGGCAGCATGTTTGTTTCTCTCTTAAATCCTTTTAATCATCCTGTGACCCCTCGCTTGGCTGGGAACCACTGCTCTGTGGAGTCTGGAGTGAGCCAATGGAACAACTACAGGCTATTTTTGCATTGAGTTGTCATAAATTGGATGAAATAAAACGTAATTAAGTAAAATGATACATATGAAAAGCAATAAATGAATTACATTTATACTTAAATGATGCATTAAAATCTCAAATAAACAAACAGCAGCTTAAAATGGAGAAAATTATTTCTCCTACTTCATCGTTGAACGTGACCAGTGCCACTCTCCTGTGGGGGGACTGCTGCAGCAGGGATGATAGCGCCCTCTGGAGGGCATCCTGAATACCCTGTGAAAACAAAACATAAACCCAGCAATACCACCACATGTCCACCATGTTTTATTACAATGGGTAAAGAGTGTATTCAGCCCCTTAGTGATTTAGTGGTGAACCAAACAAACAACAAATCAACATCTCACCTCTAGTCTGGATATGTGTACAAGAGAGCGACTGCTTGATGTAACCTAAAGTAGAGCAAACATGTTAGGATGATGATATGACTGATATCTCTCTGTAGATATAAAGATTTACATTTTACATATATGTCTGGTGATTTAAGGTAGTATTTTTAATTTGGTCTCCAATCAAACTTTGCTGTGTTAATCTGATGTTCTTGGAGGTAGCGCTCCTTTCTCTGTCTGTTCAGCCATGGTGGCTATTACTGCTAATGCTAACTACCTAGTTCATTCAAAATTAGCTGATAATACTTCTGTGCACACCTCTGTAGTGACACTCATGCTGCCAGAAATGTCCACGCAGAAAACCACCAGTGTGTCTTCCAGGTTCTGGTAGTCATCGTCGCTCTCATTCGGCAGGTAAAGGTCATCACTGTGAACGCCTGCACGCTGGCCGACACACACTCTCTTCACACTGTCGTTTACACTGTTTTCACATCCACAGAACTCACACACCCAAACCTGAAGTAGGGGAAGAGAAGGGGGAGGTATTCTACTTTTCGTTTTATTTTTACTGCTCATTTGTTCCACTGATGTGAGGAATAAAGTAAAACTCAAACAAAAAAAAGAGAGAGAGAAAAAGCAAACAAAAAGGACACATTAACATAAACTATGCAACTATATGACTGAAGAAATTAATAAAAATAATAAATAAAAAATAACTCACGTTCCTCTGTGTAGAACTCAGACAGGACAAGGCCGCACTACATTTCCCACAAGTCACTGGGCTCTGAAAACTCTCCAGGCCTGCAGCTGGTTAGAGGAGGAGAGAAAGAAAAGAGACATGAAATAAACAATCAAACAGGTGTGTGTGTGTGTGTGTGTGTGTGTGTGTGTGTCCTGACCTTGGCTGATGTTGACCAGTTTTCCAATACTCAGTGAGACGACGTTGACGTTGGCTTTCAACCTGCTTTCTCCTTCCAGCTTGTCAACTTAGGAAACACACCAAAGGAATGAAAAAGGCAAACAGGAAATATACATTTTGAAACACTCGTGATTACTTAGAGAGAGCCGGGGGGGCAAGAGCAAACAAAACTCACCTCTGGGTGGGATGGGAGGAGGAGGGAGGGAGGGAGGACTGAGTGGAGGCTGAGAGGAGGGAAGAGGGGGGAGAGGCAGAGAAGTAGGCCGAGGTTTTCTAAGACGACGGGGAGGCAGCGGCGGAGGATCTGGACGAAGAAAGAAAGAAATAGCTGAATAAAAGAAAGATTGTGCCATGTTTCATGTTTTAACACTGATAAAAATGGGGCTAGCAGCATTTAAAAAGTTTGGTGCAGAGTGTCTTTCTTTATCCTTTGAAAAACCAAACAACACTACAGTGTGTTTATCTGCTCTAACTAGCTTACTACAGTAATAACTGTTACTTCCAAGGATAAGAAGCATTTCATTAGCTATTAGCCTTCTACATTTACACCTAATTCAGCAGCTCTGTCCTGCTCTTTACTGGACCTGTGGAAGTTTACACTCCAGCAACCCCAGCCAAACTCGTTATGTGAGGTAGACAGTGTTTGACACGGTGGTTGGTTGTCTTCCTAAAAGCTGTTTGACTTGTGACATTAAAAGTAGAACTCTTTGTCTTGCTTGTCAGTGGCTTACTGTGGGTAGAGGTACCAAATAAACCGAAACCGGTGGTGATTTTTTTTCTGCATTGTGTCACATTTCAATGATCAAGGGAGATTTTTGTCAACTGAAATGAAGCACGGCATTGTTCTTGCATAATTAAACTGATCTGACGAGCTTTTCTGTTTGTGGACTTCCCCTTTGTTGGATTGCTATCTGAACATCTTCACTGTGACACTCTCTCCCTTGCATTTGCAAGCATGCCCACACACACACCCAAACAGACACACACTCACTCACTATTTAATATGCTTTCCTGTTATTTCACTGCAATACTCTGGAGAATGTGATGAGCACTCCAGACAGAAAAACAACAGCTTAGATATGTTTTACCTTCATGGATGCTGTGTGTTCGTGCATGTGTGTGAAAGAGAGAGAATTACCTTCTTGCTGTTTAACCCTCACTCTGTTGTCATACTGGGGCTTCATAACAGAAACACCTGTGGATGCTGAGAAAAGTAGTTCATTAAGGTGGATTTATGGTGCTAAAAAATACATGAATAGAACAAATAATCAAATTAAATACACATTGTTTTTTTGGTTATTGATAAACAATCAACAGAGGATCCAGGCTAAAGGGATGTTAGCCAGTTGAAATTATCCTACTAAATCTCATCCATCTAACGCTGGAAACACACTTTTATTTTGAAATAACAGTAACGTGATCGTAGAGTCGAATGCATGATTACCCAAATGATTAGCTGTCATGTCACCAAGGATGTAAGTAAGCAAGGAAAGAAGTAAAGATTAATTTATGCAGCACAAGAGTTACAAAGTGCTTCACAATAAAAGCATGAAATATCAAACAGACAGGATAGTAAAAACACAACAAATGGAATCAACAAAACAGAAAAAAACACGAGTTCAGAAAAGCAAGGGAATACATGCTGTATATGTGAGTATTGAGAAGTTTAAACAAAATCTCAAATTGAGTTTGTCGCACTCAAAACTTCATTAGGAATTTAGCTAGTTATAAATAATTGAAAAAGAAAATCAGAGCACTCACCTTTCCCACCAGGCCTCCAATTACATACAACATGACTGCAGGCAAACTCCATCTGAGACACATAAAGACACAAAACCTTAGTTTAAAAGACTCTGTTACATGCGGTCATGCCAGTGTGGACTTCAAGAAGAAATTGAATCAAACTAAAAGGGGCAAGAGATAAATCTGAACGTAGGATGCAGAAATATGGTAACGCCGAATCGAGTGATGACTTTCGAAATGGGTGAGAAATCAGACAGATCAGCGACAACTTCCTGGCATTGTGGATATACTGTCACCATGGCTACCGGGGCCTCGATTTGGTTATTTTTCTAGTTGACAGGTGGGTGAGTAAAACCATGAAAGCAGCCATTTCCTGTTTGAACAACTGTGAGCGAAAGGAGAACAACATGGTAAATAGTGGCCTACTAAGGGTTAAGTATGAGCATACAGTGAATATGTGCTGTATATAACGTGTACAGTAGTTTAAATGGGTGTTAATAAATACCATGACCCAAAACAGGTCACACAGCTGACAGATGTGAGTTCACCAAAACAGTTACTTTATTAATTAGGTAGTTAATGGACAGAAATGTAATCAGCAGCTTTATATAGAATTAAATAATTGTGTTAATAATTTTTGTCTAACTTGTCCCAGCTTCTTAAATGTGACAATTTCCTGTTTTATATTATCGTAAGTTAAACATCTTTGGATTTTGGGCTGTTGGCAAGACCAAACAAGTACTTTGAAGACGTCACCCGGGGCTCTGAGAAATTGTGATGTGGCATATTTCATAATTATTTAACATTAGATACAAAGAAAAAAAGCGATGCAGGCAGCATCCTGACACCGAGCTTTAATACGCAAAGCAATCCAAGTCTGTTTCTGTGTTCTTCATGCCGTTAAGTGCATGTATTTAGCACATAAAATGTTCTCACTTTTCTGAATTTTTTCTTTGTGCTATCACAGTCTCATTTGACAAGCCTTTTCCCACAGTTTCTCTGGATTCCTTGACATTTCATAGACCACACAATTATTAACAAAATGAATTAAATGAAAATAATCCTTAGTTGCAGCTCAAACCAAACTTTTGCACTGTGGTTGAACACGGTTCTGAGGCTGCATCCTGTTTCATTAACATGGAGGAATCAGGAAATTGGCGTACTAAAATGAAGAGCCGTAATATGCTAAATGCCTTCATTTTTAGATTTAACTTGAACTTTCACAATATACACCACCAAAATGCAATTAAGTTCAACCCAAATGTCTGTGAATAAATGTCAAAAGCTCAACATTTTGGGAAATACGATTATTCGCTTTCTTGCCGAGAGTTGGATGAGAAGATCGATAGCACTTTCATGTCTGTACATTAAATAAAGCTATGATCTGCAGCCAGCTAGCTTAGCTTAGCATAAAGACTGGAAACAGGGGGAAACAGCTAGCCTGGCTCTGTTCAAAGGGAACAAAATACACCTACCAGCAGCTCAAAAAGCTCACTAATTAACACGTTATATATCTCGTTTTTTTAATCCGTAAAACTTAAGATTTGTTGTCTTTACACTTGTGCACGGAGCTTTAGCGGTGCTGGTATACCGATTTGGTTACCTTTGGTCCGAGCCAGGCTAGCTGTTTCCAGTCTTTGTGCTGAGCTAAGCTAATCATGCCCGGACTATAGCTTAATATTTAATGTGCAGACATCATCGAGTGGCATCAATCTTCACATCTAACTCTCAGCAAGAAAGCGAATAAGTGTATTTCCCATAAATGTGGAACTTTTCCTTTAACCCATTCAAAGCTGCTTAAAAGAGCATATCTTCATACTTTGTCCACCTTGTCCTCAAGTTCACAAATCCTCTATACTCAACCACTTAAACTTATTGCTAATAAACTAACTGATCTTATTACATCCATTCTACATTCTGGCCTACATCTCATACTATAAACTTACCCAATAATAATAATAATGTATGCTCCTCCTTATCATACTTCCAAAGGATTTAAATTACTAACTCTTTGATTCTCTTGTGCTAAAATCCTGCAAGATGTTGTTTTCTTTTATGGTCAAACGGTGAATGTCTCACTTTGAGCTTTTGGCACTCGACTATATCTTAACTCCATCTGTCGTCTAGCTGGCATGTCAATTCTTAAAAGGGAACATGAGTGGTTTTTTTGACACTTCATGCAATTTTAAAACAGTGTTAAATTAATGGTAATAGGAAATTGGTTGTTTTTGTGGCTGCAGGTCAAATCAGGTTTCACAGAGATTCTTCCTTCATTGACACACACACACACACACACACACACACACAGCGTCTCTAATTTGACACTTTTACAAAAGCGAGAACACAAATGATTTTCCACATACTTCAGTGTGGCAGCTGGGACACCTGACTTTCATGATTGATCACTGGGAGCGCGCACACACACACACACACACACACACACATTACTGTGCAACAAGAAAATAATTACCTTTGCCGTAGTCCCTGTACAGTGGTGTCACTAAAACTGAAAGCAAGTGTTCAGAACGCAGCCGGTTGATAATATGTGTGAATGTGCGGGCGTGTTCAAAGTCTAAAAAGCAACGCTGCGTTTGTGTGTCAGGAAGTTGGTGCAGGGTCTGTAGTCGAGAGAAATGAGAGTTAAAAGGAAGAGAAGAGTTGAAAGAAAGAAGATTTGTATCTGCAGATGTTTTTAGAGAAATTCACCTTTTAAAAAATGTGTGTGTTTGTGATCCCGGGGAGTCCCCCATCTACTCACTGAACTTTGACCTCTTGAGTCAAATAAACATGCATTTATCTTATGTAGATTATGGTAACTGGAATAATGTAAAAAAAACAACACACCCACACTGTTAGTATAATATACTGTACATTATATACAGTATAATAGCTATTTTATTAGTTAGAATTAACACTCTTGTGTCAAGAAAGTGCATTTAATCCATGTACAGCATTGGCTACACAGTGGAACACGAAAGAGAAAGGAGATTTAAAAGCAAACGATAACTCAGAATATATTATTAGTCTTAGAGGAGCATTTTACACATAGAGATCAGTTACAAACTGCTGATGCTAGCTGATGGAAAGACGTGGGTGTTAACCAGGTATGGAGGGCCTGAGTTGCATCATGGGAAATGTACCCAGGATGTAGGAAATCTAGTGTTGTTTTTTTTTGGAGGATATCTTTGCCTCTGCTGCTTCAGATTTGATCATTAGTTATTTCATTTTGTCTCTTAAAAGTCCCTAAGCTGTTGTAAGACGTCATGTCTTGTGTTTCCTCTGTGTTCCCGCTTCCCGGTGTCTGTCTGAATTGCTTTCACCTGTTCCATGTTGCTCACCTGTGTCTGATTTCCTCGTTTGCCGTGCCCTTTATATGCCTGTCTTTTCCCTTTGTGCTTTGTCTGGTCATTGCCCCTCTGTTGGATGTTTCATGCTTCAGGTTGTTTTGTGTGTCGTTCTATGTCTGTGAGTTCATCCATGCTCCTTTGCTGAATTATCATTTGGATAACCTTTGTATGCTGTGCTCCTGTTACGTGTTCCTGTGTTTTTGGACTTATCAGTTTCCGTTGTTGCTGTCTACCTGTCATCACCCACAGTAAGGATCAATAAACCCTTTTGTCTTTAAACCTACCAGTATGTCTGCATTTGGGTCCCACTCCTACAACCCCGTAACCCCTCACCCTCACAGGTACCATCAGGTTGCCACGAGAGTAAAACCAAATAATCATTCAAATCAATAACACTAATTTGTAAGTCGTGTTAAACTTTAATTGGATTTACAGTATTTATGAGCTTGTTAATCAATTTTAAAAAGGACCATAGTTGTTTTTTTTTCTTGTTTTTGACTATATACTTAATCTTGTGTATACTTTACATCACTGCTGATAAATGTCCAAAGGATACCTTCAGCTTTTACATTGTCTCTTTCAGGCATCAAATTTCCCAGTTCTTGTTAAAATTACTGAATGTATAGTATGAAAATTAGCTTGCATAAACTTAAAATGTGCTTCAAAAAAGGTAAAAATCACAGTGAACATGTAGTCACATTCATTTTTTTTGTTATTGAGACATAATAGTGTTGTTCTAGTAGTATTAATCTGGTGATGGCATGATGGTAATCTGATCAGATTTTTTGGATTACTTCTGCTCTTCCAGCGACTCCAGCACGGCTCTCAAGATGGCGGCTACAGCCACGGCGCCGGGGTCGGGCAGGGTGACCCGCTCAGCTGCAATGTAGCTGGCTCGCCCTGCCTTTGCTGTGAGGTTACGGGTTGACTCTGCGCCCAAGGCCGCTTTCTAGGAAGAGACGGGGAAGGAAGGCAAAAGATAAGGACACTGGCACTTCAGATAAAGACAGTCAACATGTAGTTATCTGTAGTACAGCCATGCCACCACCTGGTGGCACTGTGGGAAGCCTTACAGTAAGTACAAGTATATTGCTGTACCTGCACAGCAGTCTGTAGTACAGCCATCTGCCCACCAGGTGGTGCTGTGGTTAGCTTCATAAGCTCATCCACAGCAGGACACAAAGCATCCAACTAGAGAGGGAGAGAAACAGACACATAAAGACAAAGTGGTTATTTAATGAATATTTTTCTGTTGAGGACAGAAATACATTAATCAGGAAACACTTCTCAAAATAGAAAAGTAGCAGAGGAAGGAGAGAACAACGCTCTCACCATCGTTCTGTCTCCAGGGTCAGCACCACCGTATCTGCAAGTTTAGTGCAGTTATTAGTTAAGGCAGTTACTATTACAGATTTACATATACATTTAAAAAACTGACTTAATTGTTTTGTCTGTCCCATAGTGACTTTGTGGTCAGACATAATAGTTTGTTTGCCGAACAATTAACAAGTATTAAGTTTACAATTATTTTACTATTGGGAAATATTTAGGCCTAATTCATTAATTTTTTGCCAGTTGAACAAAATAAAATGGTTAACTGTTTCAGCATTTGGCATGGATTAATATTCTATTCAGTACCTCAAAGGGGATTATATAGAAACGATGTGTTGGAAGTCTTGGAAGAAATCTTCTGAAACCCTGTGTGTCATCCCATGGCTTCTCTTTTCCTTTCTTTTAATTATTATTAAATTACTAATTTGTTCTTTTTATTTAGCCCTCCATGTTAACGTGAAAACTACATAACCAAACACACGCCTACAGAGAGCACACCGATGCACGTGGAGATGTAGGAATATAAAAAATGACCAGACACACAGCCCCACACCTCCTCATGGCCTGTGTCCCAGCATGCACTGCACGAGCCCAGGCTGCAGCGTTGCTCCGCCCCCCAGTCACATGACCAGCCGCTGCAGTCAGGAACAGACTGTACAACTGAAAGACACATGAAGAGGAGTGTGTGTGGGTAAAGGTAGCGTAAGCTGTCGATTACCACGTTATGTCAAAATTTAGGAATCCTACCGCTCCTGAAGACCCGCCCATCTTCTCCTGCACCAATCCAGCGAGGACTGATAATAGTTGCCCAGGGCAACCAGGGACCACGTGATCCTGGAGCCACTCCTGAATGGCTGAATGAGCATTTTCACCATTTTAAAAGTCTGTTTAGAAGATGCTTCATCATGCCTGTTCTCATGTTGTTGTTGAAACCACACAGCGTTTCCTACCTCTAGCACCCTGTGCATGAGTGTTCCCACAGTCTCCGTCCCCTGCAGCACGGTCCAGGGAGTTGAGGTCTTCCTGCTTTTCCAACAGTGTGGAACAAACCCTCTCCAACGCTTTACGCATCACAGGACTCAATGGCCCTGGCATAAACAAAAAAACAGACTTTATTTATTTACATATTATTTATTTTTGTCTTTTAATAACTCGTGATGCAAATCAATACATAGAAATATACTACATGTACACACTGTAGATAACCTTGAAAACTAACCTTCAGAGTGTGTGTCGTCCTGTGGCCGTGCGCTCATGGCTTGAGGGTCTGTGATGTAGCTGCGTCCGCTTACACACACACTGCTGAGGTTTGGCCAGGCGGAGGCGCTGGTCTTAGCATCTATATGGGATAGAGGATGTTAAATACGTGTGTGTTTGTTCCTGTACTTCTATCTTTGTTAATTAGTGAGCTTTACAGTTGGCAGGCAGATTTTGTTATCTTTGGACAGAGCTACTTGTTAGGTCTTTATGCTGTACGCTAGGTCAAACACATCCTCAGTCCAGCTCCTTACTTAACACAGATATAATAGTGATATTGATCTTCTCATCTCCCTCTTGGAAATATTTTAAATGTTTAACTATTCCTTTAAGAATAGGGTTAGGGGCTGGGGAATGCATTGTGTCAGTGAGGGTCCTCACAAGTATAGCAATACAAACGTGTGTGACGTCCGTGTATGCTCACCAAACAGTCTCAGTGTTTCCTGGTTGGCCCTCATGAGGGTCAGCGACACTCCCGCCATCTCCAGTGATGTCATGAAGCAGCCGGACATCACCCTGGCAACCACCACACCGCGGCTCTCTGTAACCGTAGAAACCGCCAATCACTTTCCACAACATCCTCAGAGATGCTGAGGTCAAAAGGTCAAAGAAGACTTAACCTAGTCCTTAACTGCTGCTGGTGTTAATGCCTTCCTCTACAGGTTATTTTAATATGTGTTAATACATGATGAACACAAAATGTATCCACACACACACACTCTAGTTACCCAGACAGATGATGGCCGCTCTAGTAACCACAGCCATCTCCAGGCAAGACAGGGCTCCGAGGTTGTTCACACACACAACCACACTGTCTCCTGTATAAAAGAAGGACTCGCACACCGAGTTCAAATACAAAATGGCTGCATACACTAAAAGTCAATATAAATAGAGACGTAATACATTATACTTAGGAGGACCTGACGTAAGAGGCAGATGCGATTGGCTGTCAGGGTTGGTCATGTGATCTATCATGGTCTTCACCACCTCGTCTGCGGATGCCACCTGATTAACAGGATAAAAGAATAAAACTAAGACAAATAAAATGAAAATGTAGACAGATGAAAAGGGTAATCAGAGAATATATAAATAGTAGATTTAGGCTGGTACTGGCTGAATCTGAGTCACCTTTGACCTTTTAATTCCAGGTTCACCGTGGATTCCTGAAGAACATGGAAAACACCAGTTAATATTTAGAAATGCCCGAGTTTACTACAGTTCATCTCTCTGTTTGTTTCTCCTTCCGTCCTTCTTAGATATTTGCTTTGCTTTGATATCAGTCATCCATTAACCAGCGGAGCAACGAGCCACTAGAGGGTGCTCTTCAGTTATTGCGCCAAAAACATCAACCTACATGTGATTTCATGCCCACTGATTATTCACTGTGAGAACAAACTTGCCTCAGCTTGCAAGTTAATACAGAGACGCAAAAGAGTGCTGGATATTCACCTTCAGCAGTCCCCATTTAAAAACAAGAACAGCAATCCGTGATCCGTCCTTACTCTCTATCCCTCTCTCTTTTGCACAATTCCACCTTTTCTCTTTCTCCTCCTCCCTTTCTTCGTCGTCCCTCACCCAGTCCCAGCTCCATGTCTCCTGGCGGCAGCTCAAAAGAAGGCAGGCAGCCTGGAACACTGCACGGAGACAGACTCACCCCCAGCGTACCTGCAATACACACACCAACAAAATGTATTATGTGCTGTATGCCAGCATTTCTACCAAGCTTTAAGCGAGTTAAAAAGAGACTCACCGATCCCCTTCAAAACCTCTGTCACCTTGGAAACAATCTCGTCCAATGAGCAGCCTTCTTCTGCTAAGGCACCTGCCAGCTGACAGACAGTGAGACCAGATTTTTGAAAGGCAGGTGTCATGAGGTGCAACGGGCAACATTTTCATAAACAAAACATCTGTGTTGTTGAGTTGCATGATGGGAAGTGTAGGGTCAAGTGTTTTTGGAGCCTGATCCATACTAGGAAGTGAAAATCAGGATATTTCAGCCTCTGCTGCTACAATAGTCCCCCAGCTTTATGGAATTGCAATTTCAAATCGCTGGAGTACTCCTGAAAAATGAATGCTGAACTAAAACAAAACACAAGAGATAAAAAACATCCTTTCAACATTTTTAAATGAGATGCTCTTTATTATACAAGTGGAACAGCTACGTATGGAAATGTGAACCCTTCATATCCTGCGATATCAGTACTAATTCACATTTATCTCTCATTTATTCATCTGACTGTTTTAATTTTTTCTCTTGAACTATAAAACTTTATTAAAAACATCCTTAGTCTGGGACTAAGTCATGGAAACTGGCCCTAGGAGGTGACAAAACTCGCAAGAAGAAAGTGAAAGAAAAGAAAACCGGCGTCCTGATGTTTAGTTGAATCAACAAGTTTATTAACATTAGAATTGCAATATACTGTTTTTAATTGTCATCTGTCCGTCAATTTAAAGGCCCATTTCCTTGTTTTTAGAAGAGCTGCAACTTGATCTGCTAGACTGCTCGAAAACAGCTGAGCAACCTCCATTTGTTGAGAAAGATATTTGTTAATACAGCAAATGGACCTTGAGTTAAGATTGTTTTTGTCACACTTTTATTTCCAAGGTAAGGAACGAACATTCACGCATGACATTGTTGTTGTTTACCTTGTGTATGAAGATGGTGCCACACAAGCCTCTCCTCCCGACCTTACTGGGCTGGTCAAAGGCGCAGTCCTCTGCAACTATCACCATGTCAACAGCGGCGCCGTGGTTACGGGCCTGCTCCGCGGCCAATCCAAAGTTGAGGCGGTCGCCAGTGTAGTTCTTCACAATGAGGAGGACTCCGGTGGCTCCTGTGGATGGAGGAGGGTTGTTATTCTTCAATTAATTGTTATTTAATTTAATCATTCTCTAAATTAACATTCACAGTAACGGCTTAAACTTATTTTAACACAATACATTTTGTTCCTTCAAGATGTTTTTTGCAATGATGAGAGTCACATTTGCACTGTATTGCACTGTACGTGCCTTTAACGAATGAATAGATCAGTCAATATATACACACACACACGCACACAACCATCTCTCAGAAAGCCAAAAAAGGCAAAACCCTGGCATGCATTACCTGCATTGTGCAAGGAGAGAATGGCAGCCAGGATGCTGGCAGGAGGTGGAGACGCAAATACTCCACCTGCTACAGCTGCTGACAGCATACCTGCACCAACATAACCTGGAGACAGACAGAGAGGGGGAGCAAAGAGAGAGTCAAATGTGAGAAACGAAAGCTCACATATTTAAAAAGGTACTCTGTGTCCCATTTTAAAAAAATATAAATGTCCTACCTCCGTGTGCCGGCTCGTGTCCCGAGCCCCCTCCAGACAGCAGGGCCACTTTGCCCCTCAGGTTGTCCAGGTCGGACCGAAGCACAACCCTGTGGCCCTTCAGCAGAGATAGGTCCCCGCTGGCCCTCACGAGGCCGCAGAGAGCCTCGTCCACACAGCTGTCCGCTGAGTTTATCAACTTCTTTTTGGGCTGAGAGAGACAAATAAAGAAAATGTATAAGACAACTAAATATGATGTATTGTGTAGTTTAAACTGGCCAAAAGCATATAAAGTATGTATGTATGTATGTATGCTGCGTAACACTGACTCCGCAGTATGAGTACTTTTATTTTTCACACACACTTTACTTTTACTTAAGTGAAATTTGGAGTATTTTGTACATTGTGGTAGTCAAATCTACATCTTCTGTGTGTGTGTGTGTGTTTGTGAATGAGGTCAGAGGTAACAGAGTCGTCATTACACACACACACACACACACAGTAAAACCCAGGTTTACATAAGCTACACAGTAAAGTTTTATCTGCAACAACAACACTGTATAAAATGTGGGATTTACAGCTTTTATTTCAGTTCCGTTAACACTGCATGGACTCTGATCCTTAGTGTGCAAAGCAATGCTGACTCAACCGGGATGAAAAATACACTCCTGTCATCCTTTATGTCAGCACAAACTCACAATCAGAAAGAATCACTGCTGAGTGCATCTCTGCACTGACGTTCGAAAATATCTTTTATAATTATTATTATTTTTATTATTTTACCTCCATTTGTACTTTCCTTGCTTCTCTTCCCTTCCGACAGCAGTTTGAACCAGAAGAGTTAAATCAAACAGATTTTGCAAGAATGACACCAGATGTAATGGGAATTTGCCTACAAAATAAAAGCATATGATTGATCTAAGTTCATAAAAAAGTTAACTGCCTATTTGAGCGCGGGTGCGGAACTACAGTGTCTGTCGCAAAATGCATCATTATGTTAAATAAGCACTGAAATAAGACCTGACATTTTATCATGAGCTAAAAGTCAGGTCCCTTATATAGTATAATTTGTATTTTGAAAAACTCAGAGGAAGCTTTTCATCATTTTCACAGTAGCAAAAGGTAGTCACTCCCACTTGTTTCCGGTGAAATAATAAAACAGGACAGGATTTCAAAAAGTAATTGGAGGGGAGCTCATTGACACGGTGTGTGTGCGCATGTGGCGGTAGGGCACCAGAGCTTTTTAGATAAGTAAAAATAAATAATGTTTAATGGCAACACAGTTTGAGAAAATCTGTTATAAAGTCTAAAATGACTGTCTGTACAGTATAGTATGCGAGAAAAGACTGAAATAATAATCTTAATGTACTTTTTAAAACTTGTAGACAGAAAATAATGAAATAAAACAATAATAAAGAGTATTTTAATTTGATGAGCCGGGCTCTCTGTATTCCCCTCAGTTGACCCCTGGAGGTCCCCAGACCCTGCTTTAAAAACTAATGTCAATAGGGATGTTTAATAGTGATGCAAATGTTCCCTTCAGTCCATTTAAAATTAATGTAAATTGTTGTCTGCAAGTCAATATTTTAATAAGATCCAACTGTTTGTTTACCTACAAACATTTTGAGTGGGTGGCATAATAGATCGGGGGGAAGTGAAACTGTGAGGGGTTAACCACACCTCCTCAAACAAGATAAACTCCGCTCACTCGGGCTGCTCTGTAAACACATCGAACCAACCCTCTTGGTTGCTCCTGCGTGACGCACGGAGCCCAGCCAGCCAGCCAGCCAGCCCGCTCGGCTCAGCTCAGCTCAGCTCGGAACCGTCCAGAGCAACATGCAGGATGGCGAGTGTGGAGACAGCCGCCGAACACGAGCGTATCCTTCGGGAGATCGAGAGCACGGACACCAACTGTATCGGGCCGACCCTCCGGTAAGCAAGTCCCCGGCGGGCGTCCCGATTAACCCCCATGAACGCAGCTGAACCCACGGCGTCACCCAGCTGAGGGAGCGCGGCTAGCTGTGATTAGCTCCAAGTTAGCAACTCCTCCGAGACTCCCGGAGCTTGCTCAAAACTTTAACGCTCATGTGTCCATTATCGGACAGCTAGCCGGCTAACTTTAGCCAACATAAAAGAAAGCTAATTTACACTATGGGCACTGGTGTCCAAACCCGCACAGTGAGTTTTAACTGTCCGAGATGGCTTAACGTGTTTGACACGACGCTGTCCTTTTTGGCTTTGTCGCTAAAGTTTGCCAACTTATCCAGAGGCATTTCAGCAACTTAGGCTAACGTTAGCTAAGTAATTGATATTCTGCTCACTGGTGTCAGAGCTTACGATGGGAGTCGAGGTTTTTTTTAATGGTAGCTAAGTGCTCTAAATTTGTGTTTGTCTCTCAAGTCGGTCCACTTATCTGGAGGAGTTTTGGTGGCTAACTAGTTAGCCTGCTATGTGGTTAGCAACAGCCAAGATGTGCCAAGATGTATCAAGGAGTGTCGAGCAATGCCTCTCGTCTGTGTACACAATGAATGAGACATATAGCTTAAATACTCCTTGGGGTAATTTGGGGTGATAACACAGAAAGCCACTGCTTGATGTTCGTCACGTGTTTGCTGGGTGTTTAGACTGCTGCTCAATAATTTAGTGGAAACATGCACTTAACAGACTGAATGACTTTTCTGTTCTGTTCATGTTGGTGTGTGTGCCAGGCTAACGTGGTTTCACAGCCAATTAGTGGGGAGGATGTGTTCTTGATGCAGCAATGGTTCTGCTGTGTTTGGACCCTAAAATGGGTCACACAGCCCTAAATGCAGAGAGGCACACAGTCTGACTTGCACTTTTGTTTTGTGTACTTATAAGCAGTGCATGCATGTCATTTAAAAATTACCTTGATTGGTGCTAATTTTATCCTAGTTTCTTAGTGTCCTTGGCTAGCAGTTTGAACTGATTGTCCAAAGAGGAAATACGTAGTGAGAATACAAGGCAGGGGAACTGGGCTTTTGAAGCTGTGTTTGTGCCTTAACAAGTGTGTCTTTCTTGTCCCTCTGTGTTGATCTTTTTCTCCTAATAGTAAGACCTATTTAAGCTTGTTATATAGGCCAGTTACTGTGCCTGATGGGACATTAGCAAGCTTGTGTGTGTGTGTGTGTGTGTGTGTGTGTGTGTGTTTACTGGCCCTCTCAAGATCCAGTTGCTATATGAGTTGACAGCTTTGTGCGACACCTCTGGCTGCCACATTCTCCTCTGAGTGTTTGTCAGTGGCATGGTGAGCGACTCGGGCGGGCAAGCAGGCAGCAAGAACATTGCTTTTCTGCCTATACACGCCGCTGTGTGATGTTTCATCTCTTCCAGCTTCCTGTTTCTGTCTGACTTTGTCTGAGCCTCAGTATTTCAACTTCAACCAGTGCACAGTCACACACTTAAAATATAATAGCACAGTCTATGTTTGGAACTGTCAGCTACACCGTTAGCTATATTTTGCCCAGATAGATGTTTAAAAGAGAGAGTTTTAATAGGCAAATATATCGGATGATGATGGATGCAATTGCTTCAAAACACATACGTATTTCGATAAGATACAGTGCCTTTAAACAGTTTCCCTTTTGTCGAATCTTACCAGAGCAGTACAAGCAGCTCTGGTGCCGTTTTTGTCTCTTCTAGATGTTTTGTTATTCCTGTTATGTTAAGCACATGTTCTACATAGATAAAAATGTTTGTGAGACTAGAAATTGCTCTGCTGGATGCCTTTTTCTTTTGTTTGTCAGTGTGTGATGCCAACCACAGGAAACAACAAAATAATAAATAACTTTCGTTGACTAATAGTAGCTGGGAATTATGAAGGTTGTTATATCAGTTTGTCCTGTTTTAGAAAAGTGTTTTGTTGGGCTGCAACAGATTATTTGATTGGAATATTTTTTTTCATGAAATAATTAATCATCAAAATGAAAAAAATCAATTAATCTCTGTACAAAATTAAGAAAAGCAAACATTTCTGGAGCATTTATGTAGCTGTGACCAGCAAAAGCTGGATTTTTACTCGATAAATGCCTGAAATAATGAACGGATTAATTCAGCATTACTCCAGTACAGTATGTGGAAGTTGACTGAGGTGTGTAAGATGTTTTACTTGAGAGCCGAAATGTTAAATCAAATAATCGATTAGTCGATCTAAAGAAAATTAATTGGTAACAATTTTGATAATCCATTAATCGTAGGTAATTTTTTAGGCTTAAACTCTACAATTCTCTGGTTCCAGCCCCTCAAATGTGAATATTTGCCTGTTTTCTTTGTCTTCTTTGATAGTAAATTAAACATCTTTTGGGATTTGGCATGTTGGTTGGACATTTTATAGGCCGAGCGATTAATTGAGAAAATAATTGGCAGATTTATTGATAATGCCAAGCCCTATTTTACTTTATGCTTCACTTCTTAAACATTTGTTTGTTGAAAGGTTAATATTTACTTAAGTCTTTTTCAGGAATATTTACCTTTGCTCTATTTTGTCCTCTGATTGAGCAACAATGTTACTTTTTAGAGGAAATGCTTTCTGATATAAGTGTACATTTATTGATAGAACTGCAACCATTTTGCATAATTTTGTATATTATTTTCAAGCATAAAGATTCAAATCTTCAGCCTCCTTCAATAGTTCTCTTTTCCCAGAACCAAGACTCTTCAAACAGCCAGGAAAAACAGGTTGGCAGTGAGAGATGGCAGTGAGAGATGGCAGTGAGAGATGGCAGTGAGAGATGGCTGTGTGTGTGTGTGTGTGTGTGTGTGTGTGTGTGTGTGTGCGTGCGCGCGCGCGCAGCGTGCAGGTCGAGGCCGGCTGCAGCATTCCTCAGATCTGACAGGAGCAGGACCGATAAGGTCAGCCAACTCCCTCAGGTTACGAACATTCACCTAAAGACAGGAAACGCCTTTGTCTGTCTACGTGTTGCTCTGTTTGGAATTGTTAAATATAGGGGGTCCGGGACCCCATGTGACCCCCCAGTATTTCACACACTGGTTATAATTTTAGGGAAATCCCTGATTATTATTTTTTATGGCTGCTGAGATGAATGATGTATTTATAAAATTGAGTTTACCGACCCTGTCACCGGCCGCGGATGTTGCACACCCCGACGTGCACAAAGGTGCGAGGGCCCGCTCAGTGCTGCTTGCAGCTTTAATTAAATATTGTTATACGGTGTTTATGTACTTGTATAGCCTGAAAAAATATACTAATCAGTCTAGGTTAAACCTAGAGGACATTTAAGAGATTGACTGTAAAGAGACGTGGCACAACAGCTGACGTTTCATTCACATGTCTGTGGTTATAGTAGGGCTTGGCCATATTGCAAACCAGTTTATTACAATAATTATTTTCACATCAGTCAATGTCTTGATGTAACTTGTAGTGTACAAAACATCCAGGTACTGTAGCAGCTTCTCATTTTTAGCCAGGGGATGACCGTTGCTTTCACCGGTTAAAAGGTCAAGTGGCGATAGGTCATCTGCTGTAGCTAACTAATGCTAATTCTGTGAGTAGCTTCATTACAGGCCCTCACTTCACTGATGCTCGGTAGATGGACACCAATGATGTTCTGGGCAGTTTTAATCGCCCGCTGCAGAGCCCTCTGGTCCTGTGCCGTGCACATCCAAAGCCAGTTTGTAATGTTTCCAGTCAGGATGCTTTCTATTTCTCCTCTGTTAACTTTAACAAGAACTTGGCACAGGAATTTTGCCTTCTTAAGTTTCCTTAAGAAATAGTAATTTCTGAGCCTTACCAGGGTGGAGATGTGTGTGATTCCCAAGAACCTAAAACTGTTCACTTGCTCCACCTCAGCTCCACTGACGTAGACAGGGGTGTGTGTCTCTGTCTCTTTTGTTTTCTACAATCAACGATGAGCTCCTTGGTTTTACTGAAGTCGAGCAGTAGGTTGTTCTCTGTGCGCCACTCTGCAAGATTGTTAATCTCCTCGCGATATGAAGTCTCATCGTTGTTTGAAATCCAGCCGATGACGGTAGTGTCATCCGCAAACTTCAGAAAACAGAGTTCTCTCCATGTCGGGGGTTTCAGTCTTTCAATCCAACCTCGACTCTAATCATGAAAGTCATTTGTCGTGGCCAAATCGTGGTTATAGAGGCTTCACATTGGTGCTGAAAGCATTAGATGATTAATTGATTAGTTGATTGAACAAAACAACCATTTTATACAATTTTCTGACTTTTAGAAGTTACACAGTGGATGTTATAGTTTCATATTCAGATTTTCTTTGATCATTTTGTTTGTAGATTTGATTTTTTTTCTTCAAAGACAGTTGATTTAATTTTGGAGCCAGGTGAGTCAAAGCACAGAAGTGACAGAAAGCAAACCAGCTGATGTGACTGCTCTTACTTACTGTACATATACAAACACATACAGTACTCACATAAATCTCTCTGTTACTGTGTGCGCATGCTTGATTTGTCTGCATCACTGTCAGGTCACATTGGTATCAGATATAAGTTACGTCATCACAAGAACAGTCATCCCCCAGAAAATTAGCAGTTTGGAGATGGGTTTAAATGCCTGTGGGGTTATCTGCATTTATTTACACATCTGAATTTAAAATTCTGTTTTCTGGGTTTCTCTCTGCCGACGAGGGAGTTCTTGTTCCAACCAACAGCAATTATCCTGAGAAACTCACTCGCATTACAGTTCACATAAACACAGACGAGCAGTTTCAGGGCAGAGACGCTGTGATGACCACAGGAAAGTTGTGATTATACAAACAAGGGTGATGAAAGAGTGACATTGTTGAGATATTAGAAAGACAGACAGAGCGACGTATGAATCCATGACAGAGCAGGTCTCAGCAGTGTCCTCGTCTCTAGAACAGACAGATTTAGCTGCTAAATGGCACAAAATGTCACAAAAATGCATGACCTTCTATAGATGTAGCTTAACTTCAAATATCTGCTGTCTTTCCTTGTCATATGTTGCTTATATACTGAAACTTTAGTGGTTCCACCGTTTCCATTGTGTCAAACTTGGTAATTCGCTGTGTATCGATCCCTCAAAGCAGTCGTATAAATGGAAGCGTCGCAAACTCAGACTCTTATTCTATAAATCATTTAAAGAACTAGTTGATTAATCGATTAGCTGCCGCTTTTTTTGTCTTTGGATTTTTGACAAAATTGCAACATGTAACATAGAAAACACTTGTTTGGTCTTTTTTATTTGTTCATGTACATGTTTATTTGTCATTCCAACTATAAGAAATACAGCTTCATGAAATATGAATTCTCTCAGGATCAGAGTATAAAAATCAACAAAACATCAAAAGTGTATGAATTCAGCAATTGCTGAAAAGAAATTGCATGTAATCTGTTTTTTAATATTGTTGTCAAAAAAAAAACAATAACGCACTAGTTGCACCCATGGAGTTTGTGCTGTTTTTGCTTCAGCCAGATACTGTAAGAATACTGATAAAGTTTTTTTAATCAGATATTGCAGTGAGTTGATTTGTTCCTGTTGCTGACTGATCGTGCTGCTTCAGAAATAGCTGAACGTGTCACAACCAACCCCTTGTGTTTCGTATCGGTGCTTGTCGGTGGCTGAGCTCATTCCAAGGTACGCCGTTCGTCGCGTCGGCTAATCTAATCAGTCAACTCCAGTCATGCTGCAGCTGTCAACTCCTGTCAGTAACTTTAAAAATCCCTCTCTTTGTGTGTGTGTGTGTGTGTGTGTGTGGAGCTCCACCCTGTGTTTAACAGTGTGCAGCTGGTGAGTTTCGTCAGGTTTAGCCATTAATGACAGGGAACCTTTATGTGTGTGCTCATTATGTGGTTTTCTACTATGTGGCCATGGCATATGCTTGTTTCTGATTGGATGGCAGGTGTTCATTTGAATCTTATGGAACAGCTCAGGATTTCTGCTGGACAGTTAAACCACAGTGAAGGTATATTAAACTGCAGGTATCCATAGCAACAATACTGATGCTTTTCCATTGAGTATGCTAACCATGAGTTGAACAGACAAAAAATAAACGCAGCCTGTGTTTCTTTTCTTTGTGGCCATTGTATAAACATAATAATGCTCTCTGCAGTGTTGTATTGTCAGAAAATAATGGAATGAGGGCTCTGTAGTGGACCTCAGTAGTTTGTAGTCATGCTCTAGGGATGGCAGTGTCGGTCAGTCGGTCCAACACTGTGATCCAGATGGAAATATTGCGACAACTACTTGATGGATTGCCATGAAATTTTGTAAAGACATTCATGGTTTCAACTTATGGTTATTTGCGACGCTTTCGATCGTCTCATGGCCTTCCTCGGCAGATGGCGTTGTTCAGTTGTCATGGAGGTGGTTTAGTGGTGTTAATCGTGGAGGAGATTGTAGCCACTGTCTCTGTTCAAAGATGGTCTTAGCATCTGATGTGGACGGACGTCCCCCTTGACTTTCTTTGGTCCTACGACCCATTCCCAGTCGATGAGACTGGTTTTGGTCTGGTGTTTGCAGGCATATGATCTCTGTTTCCGTTGTTCATTCAGTCTCTTGACCAGGGTCCTTGTCAGTTCTGTCACGTATAATCATATACCACTCCTGTACTGTCTTTAGGGTGTCGCAACAGAGATCTTAAGGTGTTGACACAGGTTAAACATACATTTGAGTATATTAGCCATATTGTAATGAATGCTAATGTTGATAGCATTATGATTTTGTTGCATAGCTCTGGGTGGAATCTTCTCACATGTAAGACATTTAGCATGGCCTGACTACTTCTGAAGGTGTGTGTGTGTGTCTGTCTGTACAGTTGCACTAGTGAGAGAAGGGAGGGGAGTAACTTGCCACGAGCTTGTTACAGGCCACACACACCCTGCTGAGTCATCAGTCTGTACTTGGGGAAGACGCACATCCACTCTCACACACACTCGTACACACTGAGGGGTTGGCGCGCTCGTCTTAAGTGGGTTAAGATCCTCTTTAGCCAGCTGTCAAGCTGCCTGCGGAACACGCACACACACATACGGGCAGCTGTTTACAATGATATCATAACTGAGAGCAGCCTTCCTGAACTTCTTCGGGTCAGTGCTCATTGCTTTCAAACTTTTAGTTATCCAAATTTGTCAGCCATCTTTTCCTTTTCATCCACTCCTCTAACACCTCCTCCTTCAAATTGTGCATCCCTCCATACTTTTTGTGTTTTCCCTCGCTCTTTTCCCCCCTCTCCTTCCTGTGCACTTACTGTGTGTAGCTTTACAGTGGAAGATACGTGGATATTCTACTTGTAGGTTTTTGTTGTGGACAACATAAAATACAACAAACTCAACATGTGTTGACGTAAAAGCTGGTGAAAACAACTTTGACAGAACTCATCTTTAGGTGGTTGGCATCTAACTGTGGTTTATTTTAATCATGGACAATGAGCATTAATTAATTGTAAATATGCCAGATTTCGGCCAAATGGCTAGTTTCATCTGCAGTGACCCCCCCTCATCACAGGTTTAGGCCTTCGTGTGGCCATGGGTTGTGAGTAGTGATTTTTGCATTCTTGAATTTGTCTTATTTGAAGGACATTTAGAGGCCTGAAGAGGTGAAAGCATCAAGTATTTTACTTATTTTAAGCCCTTTTCAGGCATGGAATACGTAACATTGCTGGCTTCATCTATCTTTTAAATTAATTGGCATTCTGGTGATCCCTCAAATTTATTTGGGGGAGTCCTCCTGACCCCCAGGTACCGATTTGTTTACTTGATCCCATTTGATTGAAACATCCAATGTTTGTGCAACGTTTTACACACACTGTAGTTAGAAACAGACATGTGCAAAGAAGTCGAGCACGCTCCTCTCCTCTCGGTGGCAGACGGTACCAGGCACTGTGAGACCCTGCTAACACACATGCTAACCTCAACACTGTCAGGAAACCAGCTATTGTTTGGAGGATGAAGTAATCGCTTTTTACAATGACCAACATGTCTCTGGTTGTGCTTATGATGCCACTGTATGACAGTGATTATGATCCAACTATTGAGAAAACTAATCTGGATTATCATTTGAGCCACAATAACGATCTACTGAACAGCTGACACATTGATGATGTCATCCGGGAAATGGCTCGCTCGCTCTCTCTCTCTCTCCTGTTGATCAATTTATTTATTTTTTTTTTATTTAATTGGCTTTATTGGCATCGTGACGTTTTGGATCAAACATGTTGCCAAAGCAAAACGTTACGTGTAAACAATAGAGTATAAATAGTAATATCTAATATCAAGCGCTCTCATATCATGTAGACATACAGTAGAATTTAAAGTGGACTGATTCGCAGATATTGATCCAAGCACGCTCTCCCCTCTTGTCTCATTTGTTCATACATCCTCATTCATTCACTGATTTATGACATCATTTCTATGTTTATTCTAGCAGCCAGTGTCTTTATGAGGCTCAGTGTTTGTTGAGGCCAGTGGTTGGACAGACTATGGACCTTAGTGAATATTCTTGTAGTTCATTATATTAATTTTAGATGTTTGGTGTTATTTGTTTCTATGAAGGTCTGTGTTTGATGTCGGTACACACTGAGTTGGCTGTGTGTGTCTAAAGAAAGCACTTTGTGGCGTCAGACCTGTTCCCTATTGTACGAGTCGGGCACTTCCTGGCCAACAGGAGGAAGGGTGGGGGTTTCAAGCCATACACAGGTGTGTGTGTGTGTGTGTGTGTGTGTGTGTGTGTGTGTGTGTGTGTGTGTGTTGTTTTTGGACGGGAAAGAACACAGGAAGAACTGTGATCACTATTACAGAGAAGGCGTGTACACAAAATACTCAAATACAAAAACATTTTCTACATCTGTGTCCTCATGAGACCAGTTTCATACATTGTTTGAAAGGAGATATATTTAGTTGGAACTTCTTGGCCAACAGTCCGACATCCCACATACATAAGCAGGTTTTTTTAATCCACATTTTATCTGCAGAGACATATTTGACTTTGTGACGATGAGGTTCGTTCCTTAGCTTGTTTTTCCCCGGTGTTTAAAAACCACAGACCTGTCCTTTTTCTTAATATCATATAGCACTATGGGTTATATGTGCTGGAGAACACCTGCAGCTCTTGTGCACCTAATCAGTTTTATTCACTGACAAATAAAACAATAAAAAATGTTAAACTTCTAACTTGTGTTAAAACTTAACCAATCAAAGCTAGTTTACTCCCAGAGTCACTCACGACTAAGGCTGGCTGATAACCAGAATTTAACAAATTACCAACATTGTGAATCTCTAGCCAATTTACATTTACTCTCATCAAATAATTAAGCAGTTTATATCCCTTGTAATTGAAATGGCTGCTACAACAACCAATGACATCCAACCAGACATTAAACCAGAAGGCCCAGAATTTTTACTGGTCATACTGTTGTTAATCCAGACAAACATATCAAAAGTAATCCCCCATGAGAGAGGAACGGTCATGTACTGATGAAATACTTGTTGTTACATTCATGGTTATTGATAAATGTGACGATGAAACACAATATAGATTTTAGAGCTGCAACAAAAACTGACAGAAAATGAATCAGCAACTATAATCGTTTCTTTTTAAGCAAAAATGCCAAACATTTGAATGTGCTGTACATTTTTGTCCCACAATATAATGTACAAAGGAAATAGAGGAGATTCTCACATGGTGGTAAACTGTCTCCTAAAACACTTTAGAAAACAAAACCGAAAATGTTGTCAATTAATCAGAATAGTCATAAGGCATAATTTCCTGTCAATTGACTAATCGATTATTGGATACTCACTGCAAAAACAGTATACTATGACATAAAGGACACTATTATATGTAGTATGGAATTAGGACACAGCATTTCCCTTACTGCTGACATGCCCTTAAGCAAGTAATTGAACTGTAAAGGAACCCAGTGGAGTCTCAAAATAACAACAGGCTGCGGTTGGTTGGTTGGTTGCAGCTCCCAGCTGTGAATGTATGGAAATGTGGAGCAGGGTGTCGCTGAAGAGCATTGCAATAACGCCCCCTGGTGGACATATTTTGTAGATGCACCACTCTGTCTCTCTTTCTGCCTTGTTCCTCTTCTTTTTCTCTTGCAGAGCATTTAATTAGCAGCTAAACAATGTACAACATCAGTGAAGAAGCAATAAACTATTTTTAGTATTAGCGGCTTCCTTTTCATTTCTCTCCTCTCTTCTGCCTCTGTCTCCTGGAGTTAATGAGTTTTTCAGTAATTACATTGTCCGTCTTGTCTTTTGAGATGTTTCAATTATCCAACGAGGTTGCTTGTAATGCATAGAAATATGTGGATAAAAGTGGATTTTAATGTTTCAGTTGGTGCCACATTGAAGTCTGTAGCTGTGTTTTTATCATTGCTTGAGATCAGAGATTCAGGGGGGAAAAAAGCTGCAAGAAGTGGAACTATCCACAAAAAAGTGACCAGAAAAGGACAAATTCAAAATAAGATTTTCAAAAGCGATGTTAGACTACAGAGGATTTCAAAAGAAATGTCAATATCTTACCCGTTGTCTTCTCTTCCCTTTTTCTCCAGGTCGGTGTACGATGGTCAGGAACATGGCCTCTTCATGGAGAAGCTGGACGTGCGGATCAGGAACCACGACAGAGAGATCGAGAAGATGTGTAACCACCACTTCCAGGGGTTCGTCGACTCAATCACAGAGCTGCTCAAAGTACGAGGGGAGGCGCAGAAACTGAAGGTAAGGAGGGTATGGGGAGGATGGGGAGTACTCTGTAACAAAGTCGGGCAGAGACGGATGAACAAATGGACTTAAAGAAGGAGGAATGTTCCACGATTAAGAAAATTATAGAGAGATGGAAGATTGAGCTCAATGAAACTGAAGGTAACAATAGACAACTTTAAATCTTTCTCTCATTTGTTTCTCTCTCTCTCAGGGTCAGGTGATCGAGACCAACAAGCGTCTTCAGGATGATGGCAAAGGGGTAAGTTGACAGGTTCACAAACATCAACACGGTCCAATCGGGACCTGTTTCTGGAGTAACTAACGCTGCTCTCTCCACCTCCTCTTCCTCCTCTTTTCAGCTCATCGGCTCTATGGAGGAGCTGAAACAGTGTCGAGTGCAACAGAGAAACATCGCTACCAGCATAGACAAACTGACGCACTGCCTACCGGGTAACACAAACTAGTTATGAGCATGAGATGCACAGTGAGGAGTACTTCTGGGCTCTATTTAAACCATTACTACGACATGTTTTTTTGTTTTTTACAACCCAGAGCAAAAGTGTGTTCCTGTTCTTAAATCAAATAACCGTCTTTTGCTTCACCTCTCTTTGCTTACCCCAGTCCTGGAGATGTACAGCAGACTTCAGGAGCAGATGAGGGCCAAAAGGTATGTTTTGATTCTGTTTTCCGGGTTACATGTGCCTTCTTCCTAAATTCACACACCTTTTAGTTTGAGTCATCAAAATCTTGGCTATGTAGATGACATTTTCTGCAGATTAAGGTGTATACATTTCGATAAAAAAAGTGTTTTTGCAGGGGCCTTGGGGTGCTGACCCTTGGCTATGAAAACTGGCCCTTTGGGGCATTGAATGGTGGGGTAGGAGCCGGATACATTGGCTCTGGACCCACACTCTTTACTGGATAGGAAGTGGACCCTCTTTCTTCAGAGTTGTTCAGTGTGGACCGTGGTGCTGGGCCTGGCTTAAGACATGATGAGGTGTTACTTAACTGCTATTCAAAACAGTGTAAAAATGGAGAATGAGCAGAAGCATCGTTTAAAAAAACATTTAAAAATTCTCGTCTTAGTGGCGGGAAGCAGGAGGCTTAATGGGAAATGTATTTCAATTTGGGAGAAACCAAAAGTTCTCTTAACTGTGATCTCATGTGTTTTAGGTTATTATCCTGAAATATCACAGATGTCTGATGAATATATACTGATTGTGAAACACTGCAGCTCCTTTTATTATGCATTTGAATATTAACCGCAATAGTAAATGGTGCACTTTGACTGTTTTGATTATTGTTTCTTAACTGGCTGCCACTAGATGGAGCAAGAGCGCTTGGAATAGGGACACAGATTGCTTCACTCTGTGCCTTTTCTCCCCTCCCTGCCCTTGGCCTGACCTGTAGACAGGAGTCTGGTTGGTCATAAATTTGTCGTTTGTTTGTGTGTTTTTCTACTTCTCTCTGTCCTGCGGCTGCTGGGCTCGCAGGGAGCAGGGAGAGGTCAGCCAACAGCGACTGCTCCGAGCGAGGGAGAGTGTGTGTGAGAGATGCAGTGGAGTGAAGTGTTTGGGGGATATTGTATTGCCAAAGATCCCTGAGGTGTATTTATTTCTGTGCTTGTGCTTGTGTTGATCTTGTGTGTGTTTCTGCTTGCTTTTAGTCATGCATCCAGGACAGCCAGGACATTGTTTTATTGCTGTGTGTCCGTTAGTTTTGCAAGTGTTTCCTCCCTTAACCAGAAACTTAACAGATTTAATCGGCATCTGCGCACTCCTACAAAGCTACATTAGCGGTGTGAGGGCAGGAACGCTGGCAGAAAACTCAACACAAAATCTAATTTGGCATTGGACAAGTTTAATCTTAACCTGAAGTTTGAATTAAGCTGATAAGAAATCAGTTGACTATGATTGAATAAATAAATTAAGTGGACCCTTTTCAAATGCTTTGTATTCTTGTGTGCGTTAGGTACTACCCGGCGCTGCGGACGTTGGAGCAGCTGGAGCACACGTGTCTTCCCAGGGCGGGTCAGTACCGGTTCTGCTCCATTATGGCAGAAAACATCCCCAAACTGAGGACACAGATCCGGGACACGGCCATGACGCAGCTGAGAGACTTCCTGGAGAGCATCCGGAAACACTCTGACAAGATAGGAGAGACCGCCATCAAACAGGTACATGAACATATGCACGCAGACGCAGTTTCGGCTGATAGATGGTCAAAAAAAGAGTACGCTGCGGAATTAGCAACATTTTCTGACTCTAAAAGGTTCCAAATACAAGCAGAGATATTATCGTGAGCTATGAGCTGTTAAAAGATGCTGTGAGCTGAGAATTTTCCAGAGAAGAAGACCTCTTTTATCTGCCAGTTACACCGCTGTGATGGTGTACCACTGTCACAACAGCACTATTGCTGCAGAGAGCGATAAGTACAGATTATTTGTGGTCTGAATGCAAACAATCACAAAATGTGTCTTCTCTTTTTTTCCTCACTTTTCAGTGTTCATAGTAGTTTATATTTCAAATAACTAATGTGTGAGTGAGTCTACGTGCTTCAGTTGTTAACTGTTACATCAGTGCACTTATATATATATATATATATATATATATGTGTGTGTGTGTATTTGCTGATAAGGTCTATACAGTGTTACTGGCTCTTAAACCACAATTGGTTTTTGTTCTCCATCATGTCTTTCTCTCTCTGGCTGTTAATCAGAAGCAGCCTCTCTCTCTGCATGTGTGTGTGTGTGTGTGTGTGTGTGTGTGTCTTGCTCTGTGGTGCCAGTGCCAGTAAACAAGCATGTAGGCGCTGCAGGAGACGCCATGACTTGTCAGTGAACATGCACACACACACACATGCAGAGACCCTGCTTTTCAGCACTTACCTAATTGTTTTTCTGTTTTCCAAGGCCAAGGAAGTTACATGTTAGTGTGTTTTGTGTTCTCTTGTGGCATCCATAGCTCAAAGTGAGGCCTCTCTTGTTTATTTGTGTGCCTCCATTATTTGGGAAATGTTGTTCCATGTAATTGCAGGATGAAGGGGTGGGATGGGAACGAGGAAGGAGCGGTTGACGACAGACAGACGAGCGGATGGAGACTCTGAGAAAAGTGGCTGCACAGTCTGTTGTGCAGTATATTCTAATCACGACTTACTCTGTTAATAATTGTAGATTTTGACTTCAGCAAATACTCGTCACATTGGCCTGGTGGTCTAAGAAGCATACCTCAATTTGCAACATCACTGGTTTGAATTTGGCCCGTTGCGCTTTGTTCAACTCTTTCTGCCTACATTTCTTGCCTCTCTCCTGCAGAGTAGTAGGCTATCAAAGTTGTGGTGGCTGTGGCTCGGGAGGTAGAGCTCGCCGTCTACTAACACAGTGTTAGTGGTTTGATTCCTGGCTCCTCCTGTCCGCATGTCGAAGTACCGATGGGCAAGATACTGAACCCCAAATTGCGCCCGATGGTTAGACCAGCATCATTGTAAAGTGCTTTGGTTAAACAGCGTCATATAAATGCAGCCATTTACCGTTTATCAAATAAAGGCGAAAAGGCCAAAATGAAATCTTAGTGAATACTGAATCCAGTATGGATTAGGTAACCTAGTTCTAATTGGCTATGAGAGGCAGAAAATAAGACATTTTAAGCATTAATGGGTTAATTTTTCTCTGGACGTTTCTGTGGACTTTCCTCTGTTATTTAGGACATGTTTCATCAGTTCCTGTGGTCGGAGAAGTGCTTTAACAGACGCAGCAGCTTCCAGGTGAAAGTGAATCTATAGTGTTACAGCCCAACTTTGAACTTTAGGCTTTTAAAAGGAGTTTATATAGACATAAAATCTTCGTCAGTTCAATTATAGCTGCATTTGTTACAGCTGCATATAGACTCGGTGGCGTCTTTATTAGGTACAACTGTGTACACCTGCTTCTCATTGAAAATATCTGTTTTTCTATGCACACATCATGCCCCTTAGTAACAACTGAGCATTGTTTAAATGCAATGTTTAAAAGCGTGTTATTGCTGACTATACCTGTACGTATCCCTTCATGGCCTTCTAGCAGGATAATGAGCCATTTCACAAAGCACATGTCATCTTAGGCTGGTTCCACAAACGTGACACTGAGTTCAGTCCACTCCACTTTGCAGCAATGTGTGAGGCTATCGCATCAACATGGACCAGAATCTCTCACTGAGGGTAGTGACCATTTTACAGTAATTATGGAAATACTTTTAGGCCAGTCTGAAGTGAACTGTCTTTGCCATGTTACGAAAGAAAGAAGATTGCAGGATCTAATGACTTACTGCAGCTTTATTTATTTATTTTGTCCTCTAGGTGTCACTAGAGGATCGTTTCTCACTCTTTATCCAAAACATTGCTGTTTCTGGTTTGACCAGTGATATAAAGGTCATCTTGCAAGCGACAAACTCACCCATTCATTTGAGTTCGAGAGACATAACAAATGCCGATGCTTCCCTGCATGGAATGAGGGGTCACTAAATGGTTTGAGGAGTATGAAAATGATGTGAATCATATGCTGAAGCCTTCACAACCACCTGATCTCAAACCCTGGGAGATTTTGGAGCGACATGTTAGACAGCACTCTCCACCACCATCATCAAAACGCCAGTATCTTTTGGAAGAATGATGTTCATCCCTCTGGTAGAGTTCCTGATGTTAATTTCTTCTTTAATTTGTCACCCATCCTGTGGGTTAATTTATTAGTTTTTACTCCAAGTGATCAAATTGAACCTATGATGAACAAAATAATTTCTCTAAGACTCAGGAACACTTTAAAGTAGTACAGTTAATGCAGAGGAATTTGTCTTCAGATGACCCTCATACGCAGCATGTATCGTATCACTCCACATCCACACACTTTGAACCCTTCAGTGACTCTTAGCTGGGGGGTCCTGGGACCGCAATTTGAGAATCACTGGCATAGAAAATCCACTTGCAGTCACTGAAGAAGCTAACCGCTAACTCCTCTAACCACTAATTACAAGGGAGATTATGGAAACCCCAGTGGTCCAGCAGTCCTGATACAGATACTGGGATTATGTTGTTGTATCAAATGTTTGGCACAGAGCGCTCACACTCAATCAGAAGCCTTGGAAGTGTGTGTGTGTGTGTGTGTGTGGACGAACAAATTAGAAGTTGTTCTTCTTTCCTTCCTTTCCTTTGTCCCTCCACTCGTTTTTCTCATTCTGCTTCATTTTTTCTGTCTCTCCATCTCTTTCGCTCTCAGACAGTGTGTCTCTCTGGTGTGCTCTGTTCCAAATTAGCTCTAACTCTCTGTACCCAGCCGTCGTTACAGCTCCCTCGACCAAAGATGTGAAAATAAATAGATCTGGGGAAGGAGGAGGAGGGGATGGAGGGAGGAGATGGAGGAGAGCACAGGGCTTACAATGGAGCTATTGTCTGTTGCCACATGCCCATGGAGGAGGAGGAGGAGGAGGAGGAAGATGAAGAGGGATGAGGGAGGAAGATGGGTGGAGAAGCAGAAAGCAAAGAGGGGGAGAAAGGAGGTTTGAGAGTGGGAAGAGAAGGAGAAAGGGAAGAGGAGGGGAAGAGGAAGAGATGGGGGAAGAAGAGAACAGCAGGGAAAATGAGGTGTAAAGGGAAGAGGAGGAACAAGATGGAGGAAAGAGGGAGATAAAGGAATATGTAAAGGGGGAATCAAAGAAGATGGATGGAGGATAGTGAAGCAAAAAGAGGAAGATACTGGAGTTAAATGGAAAGAGGGAAGACAGGAGTGGACTAGGGAAATGAAAAGAGGAGAAGGAGCGGGAGGTGAGGAAGAGGATCAAGGAAAGAAATGAGGGCAAGAAGATAAATGGAGGGTGGGAGAAAAGGGAGGGATGAGTGAGGAGCAGTATGAGTGGAGATGGATTGGCAGGTAAGAGGAATGGAAGATGTGGAAGAAAAAGGAAAAAAGAGAAAGTGGATGAGCAAGAAAAGGGAACGGAGCAGGCGTGAGGAGGAAGAGGAAATAAGGCCGTGTTCAGACAGACATTTGATGGTTCCAAGTTCTCAGATGTTAGAATTTGCTGCTTCTCTCGGTCTCAAATTATAATAAATAGAATATGTTTGGGTTTTTCACCAGTGGCTGGGCAAAACAACATTTAATGATATCACCTTCTGCTCTAGGATATTGTGACAGGCATTTTTCAGTGGTTGCTAATGTTTTATAGACGAAAACCTAGAATCTAAATCTAGAAAATAATCAGATTAATAGATAATGAAAATAATCGTTAGCTGCCGCCCTGGTCCCGTTGTGGTGGCCAATCATATATGCCCATTCCTGGCAGATTGTTTGCAACATGAATGGGGGTTATTCTATTTTTTCTTCCTGATAGTTCAGATGGGATAAAACAATTTGTCGATGTGACTCGTAGTATTATAATCTTTCAAACTCATGATTGTATTACTCAAACTGGCTTTCCTGGATCGTAGTTCGTTGTATCACAGAGCCCAAAGCAAGCTTTCTGAAGAAGGGGCAGAAAGGAAACGGAGAAGAAGATGAAATCATTGAGGGAGAGGAGGAGGAGAAGAAGAGTAGGACAAGATACACAGAAGAAGGATTAAAAAAAAGAATAGGGGAGAAGAATCTTCTCTAAAATGTCTTTGTCATTCTTTTATAACTCTCCCATGTCATTCATCATTTCCCCCTCTCTCTCAAGATGTCCGTCTCTGTCTTTCTCTCTCGTCTACTCTTTCCATCTCCTCATCTTTCCATCTACTTCCCTCCCTCCCTCCCTCCTTCCTTCTCTTGCTCCTTTTTCTTTTATTCACTTTGAGCAAAGGACGAGTTCAGAGCTTCTGCTGTGTATTCGGTAGTTTTACACATACACACACACACACACACGGACACACTAATGGGAAACAGATTGTTGGGCCTGTGAAGTGGAAGAAGATTGATTACCTGTATCTAGTTACTGAACACACACATGCATGCGCGTGTAGCGAGGGTGGCGGAGGGCACGCGCTGGGTCGGTGTATTGAACCGTCACAGGGAAAACGAAAATAGGCTGTTATGGGTTGGTGTGTGTGTGTCTGTGTGTCTGTGTGTGTGTGTGTGTGTGTGTTGTCTGTCGAATAATGCTCCACAGTTCACTGCCATTGGACACCATTAATGGGGGCTGCCTGCCAAAAAGTGATCTATAGTAGGGATGCCCCAGTCAGGTTTTTGTCCCCAATCCTGATCCAAGTCATTTAATATGGAGTATTTTTCTATACACAGTGCCAAATTTATATTTTACTACATAATACAGCTGTGCAGTGTACTTTGAGTATACTTCAGATTGTTTTTTTAAATACCGGTGCAAATACTGCACTTGTGCTTTGGTACCGATACCAAAAGAATACTTTTTTCAATACTTCTACAAACCCTTTTTTAAATTTTCCAAAATAAACCAAACTTTTCAAACATATCAGTGTTTAATAATGTCTTAATGCAAAGCATCTGCACAAGACTGAGTGAATACAATAGTCTAAAATTGGCAATTTTGCCACATCTTTTTTGATTCATAACATGCAGCTTGTAAATGTTTTATGTAATGTGTTGTCTGTCGGTTAAACAAACACAAGCTGTTAGAAGTACCTTAGTGTGAGAAAATCTTATCATTAAGTACATTTATTTTGTCATTTTCAATTGGTTTGGAAAACAACTTTACACTTTCGCTACATAAACCTCCATTTCTTTTTCAGAGAATGGTGTGGACGCCTGTTTTTTTACAAATCGTTGCAACTTTCCCACAATAAGCAGCCAGTTTAAACCACTTGTCAACAAACAGATCACTGCAACTTTGCTCTTTCACTTGCAATTTTTGTCAATTTCCGCGCTCAAGCCGCAAATACACACAGAAAACTGCAAATCTCCTTGAAGTTTGTCAGCGAAGCCGCGCAGCACATATTTAACTCGGGGCTGCTTTGTGGTGTTGCCACAGTGTAACATCAGATAATTTAAAAAATATTTAGAGTCATTTTGCACTAAATGGATTATAGTGTGGCTCTGATTCTGGTCCTCATCCCCAGCAGTTTGTTCTCGCTTCCTCTCGGGCAATTTACATCCTTGTGCCTCCTCCATTGCCATCCTCTTCTCCTGTTCTTCTCCTCTTCACCACCTTTCCTTACTCTTTTCTCCTTCTCTTTGCCCTGTACGCCATTCTCTATCCACTTCTTTTTTCCCCATGTTTTCCTCCTCCTATTCCCCACTTTTCCTATGGGATTGTGCGCAAGACATGACGCACATTCCCGCACTTGAGCTTCGAGTGCTACGCCGAATGCCACCCCTGAAGAGAAACGCAACAAAAGACGGGGTTAAAAAGGTTCCTGTTTGCAACAGAACTTGGTATTGTGTGATGGGTAAGAATGAATGGTGGTGTGAGTGTGTATACAGTATGCCAGTGGATTTCTGAAGACACACATACACCTGTTGAAGAATGCTAAAGAGACGAATTCAACCACTAAGTGGAATTTACTGACGTAGGTGCTGACGTGCGTATCTGCAGCATCGCATACTGTAGGAAAGATGCTTTTCTATGTCATTCACTCCCTCTCTCATGTCTGTCTTTTATGGGTTGCTGTCTTTTGAGATCTAGTTATGTTAATTTGTATGTGGAAAGAAAGAAAACGACCATTTGACGGATTAGAAAGGAATGCCATGCAGAGAAAAAAGTGTCGCTGACAAAACAAGACTCTTCACTTTGTGTTTTTGAGGTCTGTGCGATTTCTTTTTTCTGCGTGAAGTTTCTCATGGATTATTCTGTCGTGCTGTTGGTATTTTTTAAAGAGTTTTGGTTGATTGATTCTCGGAGAATTAGTGAAAAGACTCATTGCTGAGAATATTTTTAGAGACCACTTGTTACCTGTTCTTATTTTCTAAAAACAGGGCACAGCTTGGCATGTTTCTGTGCGACCCCGCTCGCTTCCCCTAACCTTCTATGCAGAGGAATGAGACTTTCCACTGATTTTGTTTGTACTTATTGTCTTATATGACTCATTATTCTTCTGTGTGTGTGTGCGAGTGCATGTGTGTGGGCATTAGATCAAAGATGGCATTGTATTTTTCCAACATCGCTGATATTGTGGTCTTCCGGGTTTGTGCGTATCCACCCTCCTACGAACACCAGTTTTTCTCATTACCGTTGTCATTAAAGGCGTAAATCGAGAAGCTTGAAGTCTCTGACGTATTTATTGACGTCCTTATCGACAGATTTAAGTGTACGAGGTAGACTACGTGCTGGCGCCGGCGAGCAGAGGAAGCTGCAGCATTCTCGTAGGTTTTCAAAAGGACCTGAGGCGGATCTGGGTGTGGATGGAAAGATGCACTCAGCTTAGATCTGAGAGGGTTTCCCACCCCATTACAAGGTTTTCCCACAGAAATATTTTGGTGGCCAAGCTGTGAAGGAGACTGGGCATAGGAATGAGCGTAAAGAGTTCGTGGCATTTGATGAACAAATCCAAGAAATCGACATATTCATGTTCAGATATTAGCGGTTGTGTTAAAAAGACTGCAAAACAAAAAATGGACACAGTATGGAGTCAGTGACACAGTGTATTAACAATAGAAAATGATGCTAATGTCCAACAAAAGGAATCGGAGGTAGGCTTGGCCATCTCTATAAGAAACGTGACTCTGTTTTCATTTTGTGTTGGATACAAGCTTCCATTAATTTCTAACCAAAACTTCCTGTTTGGTTTATTTTTATTTTAGTAGTCCTGATCCAACACTGCCGCAGAGGGAGCGTAATGCATCATTTCCCACAATACTCTGTTTTCCCCAAATAGTGACATAGACAGGACACGGTTATGATATTACACTGCACATTGCATTGTTCTGGGTAAAATCTTTCCATGTGGACTGCATTTCCATTTCCTTCTGTCTCTGCCCCACCTTCTTTTATGTCAGTTTATTTTGGGAACCTTCACTGATCAGATCATTGCTATATTACCCAAAACTATGCTACATATGAAAGCATACAGTATGTTTGAAGTGTGAATTTATTTTGTCTCAATTTCAGCCCTTTTTTTTTGTTTTCCTCTCTGTAATTTTGTGATAAAATTCAACTCAAGTCGCTGTGTAAACGTATCGCTTTCAGATACTTAACTTAAATAAATAAATGTTACTAATGCACCAAATTAAGGTTGTGAGAAGCAAAAGCATAGATCAAACTTATATGCTGTCCCTGTCTCCGCTTTCAAGTCCTCAGCACTAATTTTATGCGCCGCCTTTTCGGTTTCATTGACTCTTCATCCTTCCTGTTCTTCCCTTCCTGTCTTGCTGTTTTCCCTCTGGTGTATTCTTAGGTGCTTTGGTAAATCACTTATATAGGTCGTTTCCATGGGTATTTTCATGGGACAAGGAGTGGCAGGTTTTCCTCAAAGGTCTCAACCAGTGACCTCGTTGCACCATCCCGCAAATTCTAAGCTTTTCCCGAAATGGTCTTAGAAATGGGATTTGGGCAAATGTGAGCTTTTATTGCTCACTTGCCTAAGAGGATGAGCATGTTGTTGTCTTATGAGAGTTGTCTGAAAACTGTTTACGTTTCCTTTAGTTTGCTGGTGTATTTTCATTTCTCTCTATCTCCCCTGTAAAGTGCAATAGTAGCACGTCAGGTTAGCTACAATGGAGTTTGATTGCAGACTGTGTATCATTATTATCAGTAAACATCTGGTTTTGGTGTCAGACCCCTAAAATCAAAGAGCTTCCTTAGCTCTGAAGTTGAGCCACAAGCTAAATGCAACAAGTTCCCCTTCCTCTTCTGTGGCTTTTGAAAGGTTTTCTGGGAAATGTAGGAAATAACTCAAGTAGAAGCAAACAAAGCAGGTTAAAAGAGAGAAGGTACCCCCTGAAAGAATTCAGCTCCAAGGGTTGAATTTGACCAGCATGGATGGCTTTCTGATGTGTATTTCTGTGTTCTGCTTCAGGCCCAGCTGCAGCGCTCGTTGGACAGCTCTGTCTCCACACAGCCTAGGGCCCTGATTGGCCGACGCAGCAGAAAGGAGGTGGCGGCGGCGGTAGGGACGAACAGCGACAGACAGGGTGGCAGTCCAGTGTCTGAACAGGACTCTGGCATTCTGGATGTGGAGGATGAAGAGGAGGACGAAGTGAGAAAACTACAAGCACACACACACACGAAAGTATTGAACCTTCTAGTTGTTTGATTTGAAGAAAGTTGAAGGACTTGCATCACACACATCATGTTGGATTTGGTCGCTGTCCTTTCAAGCTACACAATAAGAGAGAGATGGGGTATCATGACCTCTAATCTCCAACATCCGGCCCATCCCCTTCATCTCTGACTGGATGTTGGCAATACGATCTCTGATCTTGATACACAGATAATCGTTGCAGATTGCAGCAGTCCCCATCAAACCTTCGATGGGTTTCCCTTCCAAATGGTGAGGTGGATGAATCCACTTTAAAGCCTGATAATCTTCTAGTGGGGCCTCAGCTTTATTTGCTTCCTGTCGCCTTCTCTGTTGTGTCTCCATTTTCAGTCTCTTTTCTTTCATCTCCTCCTTTTGTCTTTCATTTCTTACATGTGTCCCTTCTTGCACCTAGGCTCGCCTTGCCTCCTTGTCTTTCCTTTCCTTTCCATATAAACCTCTTCCGCTCTTGTATTGATCTGCTGATTCTTCATCCGTCTATCGAGAGCAGTTGCGTTGTTTTGGTTTCATAGAACCATCTGGGTTGCAGCTCATCCATTTGACTTGCTATTTATTTTTTATTACAAATGTTGACCTCAAAGGGTGGTTTAATTATATCATACTATATCATGTTCTTGTGGTAGTAGGTTGTTTAATTACATCAATAACATGTTTCAAAAGAGATTATTGCAAAATGGTCACAAAACATTTCGGCACTGAACTCTTCAAGTCATCCCTCGCAAGATCAAAACCCTTTTTTTGCAGCCCTTGTTGTTCACACTCAAGGAAAGCAAAGTACAATGAGGTTGAAGAGAATAGAGCTGAACTTGTCACCCTCCTGGTTTCTTTTCTGTTTTAAGGTCCCCATCGTCCCCTTGGCTTATTTACGTCCTGTAAACTTGACTCAACCTTCTTCACGGGAAGACCTTGGCTCAAACAAAGGCCTGACCCCGCGGTCGGCAGGGTTACGACCGCGTTGGCGCCGATGGTTGGCATCCCGACAGCCATCGGCGTCCCGTCTCCTCACGCCATCCCTGCCCCTGCCATGTCTTTCCCTTCCCTCCCCTTCCCTTCATCGTTTACAGTTGCCCCCTGTGTCTCTATCCTCTTTTTCTTTGCTCTTTTTGTTCTTTTCTCTGCCTTTTTCTCATCTGGTCTTACCTTCACTACTTTTCTTTCTTTCTCTCTTTCTTACATTTACATTAATTATCTTTGCTTGTCTTTCCTCTTTCTTTTCACGTCTGCCTGTTTGTGTCTCTTTTTGTTTCTTGTCGACTCTTCTCACATCTTTTCTTCTTATGTTTCATTATCATTAATTTCCATTCTTTAAGCTTCAGACTGCATGTACCTGCTTGTATGTCTCTTTCCATCATCATCCCTTCAGTTCTCCTCTCCCTCCACCTCTGTCTTTAAGTGGTACGACTCTTTGTTTGTTCGTGTTGTTTCAGGACTCTGTGTGTGTGTGTGTGTGTGTGTGTGTGTGTGTGTGTGTGGTTACATCAAAGCTGGCATTGTGCTGCGCCTCCAATGATTTTTACAGAAAGCGAACTTTCCTGAGGGCAAGAGGGCACATGGGTTTTTGCTTTGTGTGTGTGTGTTAAAATGGGTAAATTGCCACTGTGTTGTTCTCCGGAAGACAGAGGATGTGGGTAAAGAGGAAGGACTGGAATGTGGAATGGTTAGACGGGGGGATAGATGGAAAGAAAAAGAGGTATGAACGGCTGGTGACACTGTCAGAAGACTTTCAGACAAAATAATGAAGTGCTGCAGAATGCTTTGCTCCCCTCTCTCTCTCTGTCTCTGTGTTTCTATGTCTCTCTGTCAATTACAGTACAGTTAAACTTGCAGTGACATTTGTTTAGAAAACCAAATATTTGCCAAAACATATACATTAACAGACAGAAGTAAATAAGATACATTGAGTACACAAAACGTAGTGATCTACTGTATATGGAATGACGCAACTACTTAATAACATAAATAAAGTGAGAAATGCTCAGAATCGCACAAAGAAAAGTAAATTCTGTGTATTACAGTATAAAATAAAGATGAAGGAAAACAAATGTTACTTTCTGACAAGCAGTTCTATATTCTTGTATTAGTTCTGTCACAAAAAAATCATCAAGCACAGTTTGATGTCAAAACTGGAAGGGAAGGAAAGACTGGAACTTTGGGGAGACATTTTTTGGGAATTCGTCAAAGTATTTTTCAGATTTTGGTCTCCACTTCTCTTTCACAAACACAGAATCATCAAAGGAAAATAGTGGATAAAGAAAGCAATGGCATACTATATATATATATATATATATATATATA
>LKNJ01003470.1:0-43938 GCA_002120245.1 Maccullochella peelii
TGAAGGACAAATCCTGATCAAAGATTACAAAGATATGAATCTGAATATTGTGATTCATGTTATGGTTGGGTGACATGACGATGTATTCTGCGGGGGAAAAAAGAACCATTGGAGATTTTGCTACCATTCATACAGTTTAATCGCAACATCTTCACTTGCATTCAGCTATTACAGGCAATGTCATAAATCAATGAGTAGGACTTCTTTATGGCAGCATTGGGTTTTCGCAGCAATGTGATGAATGATCTTTATAGTTTTTCAGGTATTTAATTCAGCTATTCAGTTCCCATCTTGTTATTTATCTATACTATACTGTGATATTGATTAATATTGGGATATCAAATTATATATACTTTAATCTAAGCAGGGTTCATATAAAGTCTTGGAAAATGCTTAATTTTAACCGTCATAGTTTCATGGTTAGGCATATGCTTGCATTCGAATATATTCCTTGAAAAATGCTTGATTTTCAACATAATAAAGGAAAGTTCTTTTCCTGTGTTCACTCGCCATTCATAGCTAAATAAGTCCTCCGTTGAAACATTAAATAATCCTGATCAAAACATACAATCAAAGTTAATATGAACAGCTGATGAAATAAATAAAGTGACAATATACATTGATTGCTGTGGGTATAAAGGAATTCTGTAAACTTTATTTTTCGCAATTGCATTTATAGTTTTCGAGAGTCTGGAAAGTTGTGGCTTAGGTACCTTGAAAGTGCTTAAAAAGTGTTTGAATTTTACTCTTAAAAAGCTGTACGGACCCTGTATAAGATTTAATCGTCCAAACTTGATTCATGTGGTTGAGATTGTCTATGAGTTATTGGACTGATTTTGCATCTGATGCTTCCATTGTTTGTAGTGTGCAAGGTTATTTGAGTATCCATGTAAAGAGAGTACTTCAGTGATTTGGTGTTTTGCTTCCACAAAATTGGGGTACTCCCAAGAGACGCATTGTTTTAAAAAGAATGGTCAAAATCAATGCAGCATAGGCCGAGATATACTGACGTTTTGTCGCTTGTGTAGGGTCCAACTCCAAAAACATTGAATCCCACGCCTCCCCTGTTGTTAGACCCAGCCTGCCTGGCAAACACCTACATCATTCATTTATGTCCATGCCCTCACTTTGTAATGCATGCTTTCTGTTTATGATGTGTAGGTCTTAAGCCAGGCTGAGTATCACTCCTTGTAACCAGTAAATTAACATGTAAAATTAGTGTAGCCCCTTTAGCATCTACTTTAAGGCTAGTATCCCTTTTGGATTGAAGCTGACAGTAGCCAAATGTTTCATCCAAAAACTAGACCATTTATTTTCCTGCCAGAAACCTGCAGAAACACTAAGTATTCATCTCTTCCCCCACAGTGAAATTGTATGCATAAAAAATCATTCGGGGTAAAGCAGCATCTTCAGAAGAACAGTGAATGGGCTAATTAGAGATTCTGCACCGCGTCTGTTTTGGACCTGTTATTTCCATCCATACCATCTCCTTTCCTTATCTTTTGGGTCCTGTGTTTCACCCTGGCCTCTCGAAGCCCTTTCAGTTCCTCCTAACCTGGCCAGGTTAGATTTCTCTATTTGGAGCGAAATCAATAGCAAGCTAAAGGAGATCATTAGTCACTTGTGCTTTCAAATGGAGCCAGAAATACAGCTGTGAGATTACCACCCACAGCTCTGCAAATCCAAGACATGGGGAGAAGAACTAATTATTTATGGCAGATAATTGCACTCAGGTTGTGCTAATGCTACCGTAAGTGTAGGTGCACATACACGACAGCTCTTTTCTGTGATGATCTCAACAAAACCTCATTAGATAACAGGTTTAATTAAAAAGAGGGTGTGAAACACATTTTTTGAGTAACTGCCTCATTCCAGTCACATAGTTTGGAATCCCAAATGGGAAGACCTTCTTTCTTTCATCGCTCTCTGTCTTGTTGAGCAATATGAGCAGATTTCTTCTAGTCATTAGGCGCTGCTCGATAAAGATCAAACATGTTGTGTGGAAAATAACCTCCTGGAACGCTGTAAATATGAAGTGTGATACAGGTTTAAAGTGATTGTTGGATAAAGTTGACTGAATGAGCATCTAACATGCTTTGTATCTTCTCTTCTCAGGTTCAACACAGGTTCGGGCACAGGCACAGTGGTCAGCAAAGTGCAAATCAATCAGGGCCGCTGGCATCAGCTGGTGGTGACTCGCAACCGGCGCAACGCCATGCTCAGCGTGGACAACGAGCCGCACATTGAGGGCGAGAGTCCACGCGGCACAGACGGCCTCAACCTCGACACCCACCTGTTCATTGGAGGAGTACCCGAGGAAATGAAGCAGGAGTAAGACCTTCTATCTACAGTTACACATTATTCAGGGCAGTAATGAATGCAGGTTTCGTCCATTTTGCTGACTGATTCTGACCTTTTTTTTCACTATGGAGTTATCTACGATACGTCTTACTTGCATGGGCAGATTAACCCTGTAGGGGGACCTGGGAAAAACAGTTAGCTGTGGGCCCCTATACAGTGTTGCAGGGATGACGTATTTTTGTAGGCCAATCCGGAAGTTAGCATGGCCCTGGTTCCCTCGACAGACAAAAAGCCAATGGGATTTTTCTATTGGATTTTGGATTGCAGAAATTAAACTCTGTGGCAAACAAAAGTTTATGATACTTACACGTTTTGTTCAGCAAGATAATCTTGACAAATGAACACCACTTTAATGATTTTTGAAGCCCAAATGCAATCATCAGAAGTAAAAAGCTAACGTTAAGCTATAAACAAACTACACCACGGTCGCATGACTTTGTTTTTTATGTTTATGTCACCACCACTAAGCATCTAACTGTGCTTACCTCTTCTGCAAAAGCCTTTGGGAAAGTTTGAGTTAGAACAGTTTGCAGTATAAACCCAACGAGGCTGTAAAGGTGGACGAGTGAGTAGATGAGTTTCTGTGTTCGGCGTGACGACGTTTAATGTCCCGACAACCTCTGTAGTCTCATTTAGCCGCTTGTTAGCAACCGCCTTTTTTAAGACACGTTAAAGCTTCAAAATTAACGAGTGGGGTATTTACTGACGTATTTTATGTCGTTGAACAAAACGTGGAAATCTCTTAAGCTTGTTTTAACCACAGACCTTATTTCAGGCATCGAACCAAAAACCCGTTCAAGAAACCCCACTGACTTCAAGACGAGGGAACCGGAAGTGCAAACATGCTAACTCATTTCAGGGTTTCAGGACTCATTCCTGCAGCGCTCTATTGAACCCCTGTTTGTGGTAATTAAGCTAAACACAAATTTATTTAGAAATGTGTACCATGTAAATTTTGACACGGGGCCCCTCTTCAAACAGGTGGACTAGACAGGTAGACAGAACTCACCTTAAGGCTCTTTGCATTTCTCTGCATGTTCCCAAATAAATCTGTAGTTAATCAAATTACCCCAAACCAACTGACCTAATGAATATGGGACCTCCAGGGGCCACTGGGGGTCTGGGTTGCCCACTTGGTAATCCAGCCTTGCTTACTTCCATGGGATGGAGCTCCAATCTTAGTTGGCTAAAGGATTGAACATACAGTGAAGCGAAAGCAACCAACACATGTTTTTCAACACACTGATTTCTCATGTTGTAATAAGATACAGTACAGTCACTTAAACAATGGGAATTATCATGTCATCACCTTTTCAGTAGTCAAATACTGTTAGCATTTCATTGTGAAAACAAAAGTTTGAATGTCTTGAATGTGCACTACTTGATGATAAAAATGTGCTCTTGGAATTCATTTTGGATCATCCATTGGTCTTATAGGACTGCACTTGAGAGTCATGTCAATATACTGTAAGTAAATCATAGGTAGCTCTATAATTATACAGTTAATGAGATTTTGATCAGAACTGATGGGATGTGAACAATCAGGAAGGATTTGAAGTCAATCAACAACTGAAAAGAAACTGAATAAGACTCAAATTATTCTTGGATACCTTATTGTAATATTTTGAGGTACATTGCTGCTTTAAATGTGTAAGCGATATTATACTGGATCTTCTTTACCCTAAACTCAGTGTTAAGCGACGGTCAGTAGTGTAATAATTATAACTGCAGGCTCTGTTATAACCTTTTTTCCTGCAGTGTAAGGGAAAGGACAGCGGTGGCCACAGGTCTGGTGGGCTGCATCCGCTTGTTGGATGTCAACAACCGAGTGCTCAACCTGCAGGAGAACGGTGGCGACAGTCTGTACGGCAGCGGCGTTGGTGAATGTGGCAACAACCCCTGCCAGCCAAATCCCTGCAAGAACGGCGCTGCGTGCCAGGTCAAGGAGGCAGAGATGTTCCACTGCAAGTGCAGCAAAGGATTCTGGGGTAAGATGCCGACAAAGGGGAGCTTCAATACTGCAGCGGTGCAGTTCAGCAGTGTTCCTAATGGTCATAGTGGGATTTCTGGAGAGTCATGGAATTTGGAGAGGTTTCTTGCAGTGTAAGTGCAGAGAAATAAGTAGAAAGTATGTAAATTCATATGTGAAATTTCCAGACTTTTCTAACACCCTGTTAAAATGATGTTCATATCTCTACTTTGCCTTCTCTTCTGGGATTCACTGTGGTCATGACTTACTCACAAATCCTAAGTAAGTTTGACAGCCTAATTTGACAGTGTAACTCATGCCCCCAGCAGGAGCGCTGGAAGTCATTTTGTAAACACCAACACCCTCAAATGTGTGTGTCCAACACAGAAATGAGAGATTAAATGTTGACACGGCACGGAAAACATGAAAATGTCCACCAAATGCTCAGTGAATGGCCTTTGGCCTATCTCTACTTCCATATCCCTTCCTCCTCTTTTTTCTCCCTCCAGCAGATGCCAACTAACAAGCAACTCAGAGAGAATATAGTTAAGAGCAGACACCATCAGGGGCTAGCCAAGCGTGCCCCTTGCTGGTTGTACTGCAGCCTACTGCAGAAAGTTTCGCAACAGAACCAAATTAATTGTCAGTGTTAACTTTTACGCTTGAATAGTAAAGGATTTTATACACGCATGGGGGCAGCTCAGTGGTCAGGGAAACCACCTTTCAGCCAAGTCTTAAGAGCCATTTCCCTTGAATTTAAAATGTGGATCAATAAAGTATCACATTACATTATTATTGCCTTTCATATAAGAGGCACTTTTATGTTTTGTTGTTACTGAGAAGCCTGGGAAGAAGCAAAGATAACCCTCCTCCTGAAGAATCATTGCTGTGATCAGAGTTGTGTTGGCAACATGGCGTAAAATGAATGGTGATAATGAGAACTGGACCATTGCCTGCAGACTCACATTCAAGTTAATTTTGTCATCATGTAAATTTAGAAAGTGGCCAAGATTGCCGGTCTCAAAGGGGAGAGTGGAGAGAGTTGTAGGTAAAGAGAGGACATGTCAGGACAGCCTGACGAATGAGGGAGGTGAGAGAGTATAAGAGTTGAAAAGGCGGAAGAGAAGGAAGAGATGTGGGGAAAAAAGAGCTGTGGTAGGGAAGAAGTGAGAGCAGAGGATAAAAGCTAACTTCCAAAAGCGTGAGTGAGGAAAAACGAGGGAGCCCTGTGAGCTCAGCAGGGAAGGGATTCATTAAAGTGCTCTCCTCACCACAGGCTCTGACTGCTAAAGTAATGACGGGTGAATTCTGATGGGCTGTGGCAGAGGGCAAAACCATCATCCACCAGACGCGCCCGAGCCTTTCCCACAGCCGGCGTTGGCCCAGAAACAAGGCCGCATGGTGTGGCGGCTCTCCACTGTGTAATCTGGACGTGTAATATTTCCAAATCCTATTAGAAAATGACCTCTATTACAGAGGAAATCCACATACCCCACTCACCGTCACCCACACTATTTTTTTTTTATTTTTTCCTCCTCTCAGATGGAATAAAAGAGAAAGTGGTTAAAAACGTTGGTGGTTTTCTCATGGGGGGTTTTGTATGTGTGTGTGTCTAGGTCCAACTTGTGCTGACGTCCATGACCCATGCGAGCCCAACAGGTGCCATCCATCCTCCCAGTGCCAGGCGCTGCCCGAGGGAGGCTACAAATGCGAGTGTCCCATGGGACGTGAAGGGAGGCACTGCGAGAAAGGTAATCAGACTTAACACTGTATGTCCTAGTGTAACTCCAAAACTTCATGCCTTAATTGTTCCCTCCAGTGCTTATCAAGGAATTTATGCCTTTTCCTCTTGTTTTTCTTTCTGCTCTGTGACATATCCATCCATCCTGAAACGAAAAGCGAGATCAAACGCAGAAGGGGGGGGGGCTTCAGGGTGGGAGGGGATGGGAGGGTTGGTGGGTTGCAGAACTGAAATAGATGATTGGCCCCATCGGGCCATTCACTACATCGACTCGGCTGCTCTTGTTAGTCGGTAAGAGGCAGCCAAGCCGCAGCCTTCCTCCACTCCCTCCCTCCCTGCCTATTCGCCCACAGGTGTTGTGTTCAAGCATGTTTGTTGCTACTTAGCTCCACATGGCAGAACTGGGCCACGGCTGGGGAAAAGACCGGAGCACGACTCAGCTGCTTTTGAAGTTCATCATTAGCACTTTTGGCGGTGTTGCCGTCTGAAGTCTACCCATGTATTTTCCCTCCCTGGCTTAGTAGATGTTGTCATGCATGTTTGCAAAAGTTGACTTCTGTAACTGTAAATGAAAGACAATATACCATATATGCACAATCCTAACAAAAGAGAAACACGCACCCTTCTGCCCCTGAGATTTTAGAAAAACCAGATGGGGATAGCCTCCTTCCAAGCCCCGAGTCCCAGTTAGCAGGTGATTAAAATAAATTGAGGTGAACCAAAATCAATGCTGTGTGAGCGAGAGCGTCTCCAATTCCAAAAGGCTATTTTTTCACAGGAATCAATGAGATGACTAATCGCATCAGTCCTCCCTGCCCACGGTGATTAATGGGAGCGTCAGTCGGCCAGAGTGTCAGCCCCAGACAGGAGCTCACAGATAAGGCGGCAGTCAGGTGGACATACCCTCTGAGGGCTGCACTGAGAACAGTTAAAAAGACAGGTAGCTTAGAGCCCACTCGTCAGAAGACTGAAGGTGAATCATTTGTAATATGAAGTGCGCGTAACCTAGTGTGCACTTTCAGTTGAGCTATGGTTTCCATTCCGATTCCGCCAGGGTTCGTCAGTGCAGCTTGCTGCTATAATATTCACCAGCAAGGACTTTTCTCAAGGGTGTTCCAGTAGTATTGAATGGCCTACTGTCGTCTGTGCTTTTACCCTGTGATAGTGTAAATCATTACAATTTAGTGATGAAAGCAGGATCATTTGAACTCAGCCGGTCCTTGAAAAACTAACTGCAGGCGGGAGTTTGAGTTTCAACAATGTTTTACATTCAACGCCTTAGCTATATTAAGCCAGGGACCATTTAATGTTTGTGCGTGTGTGTGTGTGTGAGATTGAGAGAGGGCGAGAGACAGAGAGAGAGACAGTGTGTGTCTCTGATTCACACTGCAAGCAATTCTGTTGAAGAGCTGATTGATTGGGGGCGGGACAAGGAGCTCTGATTGCAGCCGCAAAGCTTTTAACTGGCAAAATGTGCGTTTTAGCTGTTTTGTTACTGCCTTTCCTAATTTTATATTGTTTTGAAGGGTTTTATTGCAAGCACTAATTGCCTAGCATTACTCAAATATAAACAAAATTTGCTCAGAGCTTACCACCAACCAGCAGCAGCTTTTGAGGTGTTTATTTCTGTGGCGTTTGACCAAAGGATGACTGAATAGAAATGTTCAACCTGAACTTTTCTTGGTCGTCAAGCTCGACTCCTCATACGTCATGGCTTTTCATGGTCACTCGTCTCATTCCGGTGCCTGGACCTCTGGTGACCTATTGATCACAGTGCTTTCATTTTGAAGCCAGGGTGTAAGAGAAAACCCCCTCCACACTCCTCTGTAAGAAACTACATTCTGAGCAGCTCTATTACTCTAATTGAGTTCAGTTTTGTGCACGAATCCTTGTTGTGTGTGTGCAAGACAATTTTTCCGTCTCCTCCATGGTGCGTGCCATCATCATTAGCAGTCTTCTGCACAATAGCTAATTAGCTTTCTCATCTCAGTCTGCCTTCCCCATCCTGCCTCAACTCAGCTAATCCCAGCCAATTACGAATAAAAGCTTTCTTGCCGGCTCCATAGGTATGCGTGTTAGTTTGTGTGTGTATATGTGTGCGTGAGCGTCTAGTATTACTGAATGATGGTCGTTTTTGCAAACAACACCATAAACACATACCCCCGGGTGATTTTTAATGTCAAGCCACTTGTTAGAAGGATGGCACGGTGCCTGTCCTAATCACTCCAGACAGCCAGAAACGGGACAGCCAGACGTAGACCCATCGCAAAGACATGAATTTGTAAAAAGGCCTGCCAAAATACAATGGCTGCATTATTTCATGGGTCCCGACTGTGGTGTTAAACTCTACATGTCTCCAAAGGTTCTTTGTTATACTGTGGCGGGCTGTGTAATCAGTCTGACATAAGGGTTTTTGAATTTTTTTGTTTGAATTTCTGTCATGAGAAAGTCTTAATCCCAAATGCAATGAAAACACACATTCATCTTTTTCCATAATGCTGACAGGTCCCTCAAAGATGTACTGACTATCCCTGAATTTAAATTCTGTCAGCAACAAAAACGGGACATGAGGATGAATATAGTCTCTTTGTTTTTCCAGTGGCTGAAAGGAGAGGGGCTTACATGCCACTATTCAACGGAGACTCTTACCTGGAGCTGAAGGGACTCCATCTCTACGGGCATGACCTGCGGTAAGTCCCATGTGTCTGCATTAAACCAAGACTTAAGTCTATGTATTGCTAAACACAGGATATCCTGTCATTTTCACAGACTAAGCTTGTTCTGTGCCTAAGGCGGAGCTGCCTTCTTTAAGCCTGAACTTAGTGACAATGAGGGTTACTCAAATAACATGCTATCTAGGCCTATGCATGTAGAATATATAGTATCTCTACCTAATTTCCATATAGAAAGAGTGCCAGTGCACCAAAAACAGGCATACAAGTATCTTTTGTTCTATCTTGGGTATGTACGCTAGTGTATCTCTGACTCTTGCGTGTGTTTACTGGCTTTGCTTGTGCTTGTGTCTGCAGTCAAAAGCTCAGCATGACCGTGATTCTCATGGCCAACGACTCCAACGGTTTGATCTTCTACAACGGCCAGAAATCGGACGGAAAAGGAGACTTCATCTCTCTGTCCCTCAATGATGGGATCCTGGAGTTCCGCTACGACCTGGGCAAGGGACCCGCTACCATCAGGTTAGCATCATATAAGAGTCTAAGAGGGTTTAAATTACACTGCTAGGGAAAAATAAATATAAAATAGATTTTAAAGAAAGTATAAAGAAAATATATTCAAGACGTGAAAGATATTTGGGTTGCTATAATCCTATAAAATTACATTTGAACATGCTACAGGTTAAAGGACATACTGTTTCCTAATATATGGCTCACCTGAGCGTCTGTGTGTGTGTGTGTGTGTGTGTGTGTGTGTGTGTGTGTGTGTAATCCAGGAGTAAGGAAGCAATCCAGCTGAACGTGTGGAACACCATCAACTTGGAGCGCTCCAACCGCAAAGGAGAGATCATGGTGAACAAGAAGGACCCTGTCCGAGGGGAGGCGCCGGTAAGAAAGAGCGCGCTAACAAGCTGCTGCTAAACGTTATCTTGCTTTTAGCATGCAGGGCGGATGGGCCTATTCTATGCTTAGCCTCACTTGTGCCGTAAATACCGTATTTGTTTGATCATCTGCGTGCTCCTATCACGTCATCGCCACAACCTCGGGCTTTAGTTCTCCTTTTTGCCCTTGAAGAGGCAGTTCAACTCGCCGCTTCAGGCACAGTTGAATCACCAAACTTTACCCCTTTGCTGAGGTTTTTCCACACCACTACACAACATGCGTTTCTGCCGGCTTGATTTGCTGAAAATATGCCAGCTATCCCCCGACATCCATCAAGGTAAGAAGGAGAGCTCCAGATGTAGAGGGCCAGTTTGACAAGCTGTCTTAATTTTGGAAATCCTGTAATTCCACTTTAAAAGTAAATAAATAAATAAAAAAAGCTCAGCCTTTCAGCTTGCTGACATACTGGAGATAAAACGTGGTGTTGCATACAGAAAGCAAAAGCAGCTTTTACTGCTAGTATACAGTCAATTTTATAAATTCAGCCTTTGAGGTGGTGTCTAGGGAGGTGGAGGCAGATAAAGGCGATAGCAGCAGAGAGAAGAGCGTAATGAAACCCTTCAGCCCGTGTCTAGACCAATAAAGCAGGTACATGCTTCCAAATGAAGGCGATCTAATAGTTTGATAAGCCTGTAAGTCATCCAATTATATTAAACAGTGTAATTTGTGATTATGAACATGCACTCTGTCAACTCCATCATCTTCCTCTAAGACGCAATGCTCTCCTCCTCCTTTTTTTCTCTCTCACTGCTCTGTCCTTCCCCCGCTGCCTCCCATCGTCCGTATGGTAATTGTGTTTTACTCCAGCAACAGAGGCAGAAAATCTTATTAAAAGAGAACAGCAAGGGAAAAGCGAAGATGGGGGGGCAAAGGGATGAGCTGAGACTAGTTATGGAGCTCAGTGCAGAGAGACCCCATCCACTATGGCTCTCAGCTAATTCTCTCCTACTCCTGCTTTAAGAACTAGGAGGGAATTATAGTATGCTTTGATCAGAGAAGGCCATATCATATCATAGGTGGTCACACACAGGCACATGTATGGATACATATTGCATGCTGGGAGTGTTCATCATACCAAAGACGGCTCGGGCTGCCAGCATGATGAAGTACATCCTTTCAAAAGCACATAGGTACAAATAGGAGAAATAAAAATATACTTCACCTCTCACTGAATGGCAGCAGTCTGTAAATGAGGTTGGTTAAGTGGCACTATTCACCGTCTCTCATCCATGAAGTTTTTTCTTTTCATCTTTTCTTATTGGCACCATCTGCTTCATGCACGGCCTTCTTAGACTTTCTGTCTTATTTGTAGACGCTCTCTTAAGAGTAAACACCCGCTTGCACAGCTTTGTGGTTGTATGTGTATGTACAGTATGTAATGCAAAGGTGCATTTGCAAAAAAATTTCTTATTTAATGTACTTCTAATCTCACTTGCCTGTACTATACTGCACCTATGTTTAATGCTCTTAAAGACGTGCCCAGTGTGCATGGGTGTGCACATGAGTGTACATGAGTATATGTGAGTGTGAGTGTGTGTTTCGTGGGCTTTTGCACTTGCCTAGTTCTGCATGCCTCTCTGTGCACAGACACTTACTATAGTCTTCCCCTAATAACCCTCTTCCTCCCTATTTTCTTTCTTTCTCTATGATGTGCTGTCTGGAAATAAGAAATCACGCAAGGTAATGAGACAAGTCCCAGTCACACCTTAGCCCATATTTCATTTGAGTCGTTCACCACGTCCTCTCACCCCCATCTCTCCATGCAACAACAGCACAGAAAAAAAGCAACTTCTGCAGAGCTGCGGGCAGCTTTAAAGGTGCCAGCTCTGTAGAAAAACTTTGCCATTTCATAAGCCCATATGCACACACAAACAGCACTGAAGGAGAGATGCTCTTAAAGAACGCGGTTTGGCTTTACCTCGGTCCATCTGCTGTGGGGGTGGAAGGGGGTGGGAAGGTGGGTGGGAAGAAGGAAAGGAGACAGTCATCTTTCTGACGGCCATTGTTTTTAGCAACAAAGAAACGTCTTCATTAGTCTGGCGTGGGCTGGGATATCACGCCAGTGCCGTGTTGCTGTCGAAAAGTGAGAGCGAAGGGGAGGAAACATACCGTAGGAGACGGTGAGGTGCCAAGCCAAGCCGAGCTGTTCTTTTGTCATCTGCTCTCACTTCTTTGGACACAGGAACAATCCTCCATAATATCATAAAGTCGCTCACTCTTTCACCCACTCACTCGCTCATAACAACACAAACAACACTCACTGTACATCACTGAGCAAGAATCACTCCACAGAACCAGCTGTCCTCTCTCACCAGGTGCAGATTATTACCTGTTTAAAGCAGGACAGAACATTATGCACAATTTCATTGCATGAAATCTCACTTTAGAGTCATAGAAAAGTCACTTTACATTGGTAGTGTGTGCTCAAATTTCTCAAAATTATAAAAGTGTTACATTTCAAACAAGATCAAAAACCACAAGTCCAAGGGAACGGGTTCAATATGCATCTGCAACTTTTACCTTCAGAGTAAGTGAGTGTTGCAGACGATTAAGGTTTACCTAAAGAGCCTGAGGTGGCAAACTCTGCCCTGCAACTTTTGGCTGAGCCTGGAGGCACCAGCCACAGCTGGGTCCAGCAGCTTTGGCCAAGGTCCCCGCCCTGTCTCTGTTGGAAGCAGCTCAAGGTGCGGTGACACAGCCCCGGGCTTCAGCCGAGCACCGCTGCCTCCTGCACTCCAAATCCCACCCTAAATAAAAACAGAGCCGGTGCCAGCTTGCCTGCACAAAGCCAGTTTATTTGGCCCCTTCCATCATTTTTCTAGCAATTAACTCCACTTTACCCCTCTGGCAATTACTGCTCTACATAAAATAAAGATCATTAATTCCTTTCCTCTGAAGTGGGCCAGCTCTTCCATGCAAAAGAAGGAAGCTGCACCTTGCTAATGCAAAGCAATTGTCCCAAAGGTTTGGTGGAAAGAATCGAATTTCATAGCCGTCTGCCGCCCAAATTAATTGCAATTAATGTGTCTCCACACTCAACTGTTTGAAAGGTCGGTGCTTATGATCAGCCATTCATTAGAAGTGCCTGTAAAGAACCATCCATATCAAGTCCAGCCTGCTCCTGATTTCCCTTTGTAGTCTCTTTTTTATGTCTCACAGATAGAGGATAATTGACCACTCTCTCTGAGACCTAGAAATCAATTATGTTGTAATGTATCAAGTGTATTGACTGGGAAAGTAGGCAAGGAAGTGCAGTTAAAGTGTCTGCCAGCTACAATATGGATAAATCCTTTTCTTTTTTTTTTTAATAGGACAATCTATATGATTGTGACATGTCTGCAAATGTGGTTTATTAATCTCACTCTTTATATCTCGACTAAAAGGATACAAGTTATTTCATGCTCCCTGGACACAAACACATAACTCCACTCACTAAAGTAAAACCATAAACCATTACGCCCTGAATAGAAAACCCCTGAGAGACATGGGGTACGGGGAAGATTAAATTGGGCGTTTTTAAAGATCCGTGTGGAGCTCTTTTCAAGTTTGCGCAGCTCTAGCTCACCAGTTGATGCCTCTTTGTGTCCTGTCTCATCAGAACCTGCACGTAGACCTTAACCTGAAAGAGTCTCTTTTTGTTGGCGGAGCTCCCGATTACAGCCGACTAGCAAGGGTCGCTGCACTCACGGATGGCTTCAAGGGAACAATCCAAAAGGTAAATGTTTACAAGCCTCTATTTCTTGAAGGCGTATGGTGTCATTAGCTCTGCTTGTGGATTCTGCTAATGTACTGTGTATATGTTATTTTAATGACCCGGGGCCCTCACATATACAGTAGCAAATTCAAACGATAAGCTATTAGATGTCCGGCTGTCATACTACAGACCCCCATATTAGTATATTCATTTTCCATTATAAGCTCACACTGTGACGGGCAGTGGCTCTGCTCATTTGGATTAGCACGCACTAATAATAGAATGCACATTTTTAAGTCCCTCCCTTTCGTTATTCTCAGATCTTTCCCTGACAGCCTTCCAGTTTTTTTTTCCTCCAGCAAAAAGCCCATCTCTGAGTGCCAAAAATAACCCAGTAGAACAAAGGCAGGATGTTACTGTTTGTGCAAACTTGTCTTTAGTTCTCCTCTACAAACTTTCCCTTGACAGTTTCGAGCAAATCAAAAGCTAAATGTGGCATTTGTCTTACTTGGCCTGTAGGGAATAGTTAATTATGAGGAAGACGGAATGTATTCTCAGTTTGATGTCCTGTTTAGCATGTGTGTTGTGTCAACACCTATCTTCTGAGACATTTCCCTGTGTAACAGTAATTACGTCCAGGTAACAGTGTGGAATTCATGTTTAGAGGAAGAACATGTTAAAAAAAGAATCTACAGTATCACTGTACACAGTTGTGATAATTAGGTTTAGTGATCATCCAGCAGAAAACAAGTGTTATGCTAAGGAGAGAAAAATTAAATCAGATAAATTTGACAACAAAAGCAAAGGAACGAAGGTAAGAGATTTAAAAGCGAGACAAGAATCGTCAAGAAAGGTCAAAAACAATTAATATTAAGAGTATTACATAACCACAGGTCTATGAAAATAGGTTTTAAGAAGTCATTTATGAGACTATACTGATTTAGCAATCTAATTTCACAGGCACCTTGATCCAAAATGTAGGAATAGAATATTTTAAAACTAGCTTTTAAAATAGCGTTTAAATTAGCTTTTAGGGACTTTATGCCTGACCTACAACCATAATGTTAGCCTTACTGGAGTGTGGAGTATATATTTACTGTGTATTGTATACAGTATGCCATGTATTAAAGGCCCTGAAAACACATTTTCTCAATCAGCTTCTTACTGTGAATGAACTAGCAGAGAACACACCAACATGAACACACCATTTTCTGCCAAAGTTAGAACAGTTTGGGTTTTTTAGCGTGACAGATTTCTGTATTTACTCTCTTTGCCCTCGCTTTCTCACTAGTTTGAAGGGCTCACTTGGAAAAAGATGATGTCACATATTTCTGTGCACCAATCAGAGTTTAGCAACATTTGAATCAAAATGGGATAACAGCTGTGGTGTTGTCTGCTTATGTTGCCAGGCCACTGTCAGTCAAATCTGATCAAACCACACACACACAGTCCTGATTAGCTTGAGTCTTGAACTCTTAATAAATAAAACCTAAGGATGTTTTTATCCAAACTTTAACTTTAATTGTTGGTTATTTAGTAATGTGTTTTAAGAGAAATACTCAAGATTTGAAACAAAGTTTTTCATGATATTTAAAGAGGCATGCCAGTGATTTAGTATTGTACTTGCAAAAAGTTGGGGGACTCACAGGAGACAAATACAACAAGAAGGGTCAAAATCAAAGACGCAGAGGCCGAGATATCTAGACTTTTAATCCCTAGCATGGGCCAGACAAAAAGTTTCGATACTACATTTCCCATGCAACCAATAGAATTAAAACTGCCCACGTCTTTCAAGACGTCTCCAAGCCCAAGCTGAGATGTCTCCAACAACATCATCAGCATTATTTTCTCAGACAGGAAAAACTCCACAGAAGGCATTAAACAACTGTTTTCACAGTCAGAGTTGTACTAAACATGACTAGTACGCTGATCGTTAGTGTGAGAAAGAGTGCCCCTTTTTACCCTGTGTTTCCTGCTCCCAGATCATTCTGATGGGTACCCCCATCCTCAGAGAGGAGAACGCCCTGCGCTCCAGCAGCGTAGCCATGTTCCAGGACCACCCATGTTCCCAGGAGCCGTGCCACAACGGCGGCCGCTGCAACCCCCAGCTGGACACCTACGAGTGCGTTTGCCTCAGTGGTTTCTCAGGGGGACACTGTCAGAACAGTAAGTATCTCTGGCCATCGTTATCATCTATCCTCACAGACATATTACATTTGTCTTTATCCTACTTTAAGTCAAAGAGCCAGAGACAGTCTTGATGCTTAAACACGTGTATATAACTGTAAGGATCAGTATGATTGGTCTACGTGTAAGCCAACGGCTGACAATGACATTGACATAACCTTATCATGGCAGTGTGAAATTGCAATGAATCATTGTAACTGTACAAATTGTTCTATTTCCTCATCCAACATTATTTGGTATTTCTCTAAAAGGATACATGGCAGCATTTTGGCTGCTTTTAAAGCGCAGTATGAGTGGGACTGAAATCAGCTGTACTTTATGTAACACGGCTGCTTGTTCTTGGCTTGCCTCAATGGAAGGTGAACTACTAGTCTCTTCTTTTTTCTACTTCTAAGACTTTTGTTTCCATTGTGTTCTGTCTGGGCAAGGTAATAATGTCGATATTAGAAATGTGATGTTTCTTTCATGTTAGGGTTATTATGTATTGATTTCAAACTAAAGCGGCAGTTATGATGATGAAATGTGTCAATTGAATATTCATGAAATGCTCTTTTCAAGAGTTGCACATCCCTTTCATCATCTTGATGTCACTCTGCCAGACATATACTCACTCTGGCCCGATCTGTCTTACATACTCAGTCACTGCCTTCGCCATTAACCTTGTGCGTGTGGCCCGCTGTCCCTTTCACGTTAATTTAAACTTCAAACACACCCAACTCTCCCACCATGCCCCATTTGCTCACACTCCGTTGCCTGATAACTGAACCCTCTGTCTTATTGATTGGTGTGATCTCATCCTCTGAACAACCCCACCCCCACCCCTCCTTCACAGCCATCTACGAGAAGTCTGCCGGAGAGACGGAGGCCATTGCCTTTGACGGGCGGACGTTCATCGAGTACCACAACACTGTTACAAAGAGGTAAGGAAGAGGACAAGGGGATCATCCTCATCTATTCAGCTTCATCCAACACCTCCACTGTAGTAGCTATTAGCCAAATGACTCCTCTGTCTATCTATTTCCTCCCTTGGTCCTCCCTTGGTCCTCCTCCCAGCCATGATGACAGTGTTGATCATCATATCATCAGTGCTAGGTCTTCGGGGTGAACTAGGCAGTTGGATAATAGCTCATCCCCCCTGTCCATGGCAGTCCTGCTCCGCTTTTGACAGGATTTCACTAATTAGCGAGACGGTTAACAATCACAGTGTGGCCTTGAGCACGCTCAGTTCGCTCTGCAGTCTACTGCTTAGCACACACTGGACAATAAGCACACACGCATGATTAAACTTTTTTATCTCATTTTGAGTGTGTGTATGAGTGTTCTCAATAAAACTGGCATCCGAAGACATGTCGCCTGCAATTTTTAACACCCTGTAAAGGGAAAAAGCTGATGACGCAAGTGTAAAAGGGTTTCTGGAGCGGGTGCATAAAAAAACAAGAAATCCTGTCCCTTTGGGCAGCTGATGAGACATTTTTACTCTTCCATCCATCTACAAGGTTGGCAAGAGTGCGCCTCCAGGTTGGCATAAACAAAAATGTTTATGTGATGAACCTGAAAAGACATCAAGCATACGGCTCTATATCTTCGTCTCACAGCTCTCTCAGAGGTGTGAAAACCGGGCCACAGCCTGCAGATCGTCACACTCCCATGGAGACGCACAACTCACACTCACTCAGAAACAACTGGCTGGAGAACTGGATATGTGTCTTTATGTGTATCTTTGCTGTTTGTCAATGAGCTAGACGTTTCAGTTGTGTGACCTTTGTCCTGTCCTTCAGTCTGGCCACCCTTGCCGCTGTCCACACATGTTTTGTCTCATATAAATGTCCTTCACTGTCTTTCCTTTTCACTCAAGCCAACTGACCAATGAGATCCCAGAGTAAGTAGACTTTATGACTGGGTATTTGCCCAGCTTCGAATCAAGCCCAACTAACAGCAACAAATCAAAAAAGCCATTTTTGACAGTTAACCCAATTGAAGAGATTAAAGTACATTCAGTTTCCTGTCATAATTTCCACACAGAAATCATCTTTACCGTTAAAGTCAGATTTTTACGTTCAAGCTCCATGTCCATGATTTAATTTGACAGATTTCATTATTTTAAATGCATTTTGCAGTGTCATTAGATCCTTTCTTTTTTTCCAGTGCAAAGGGAAGCATGAATGTGTGCATGATAAGCATTGTGCTCAACCCTCAGAGAAAATGTATTGCTGTACCAAGAATGTGCAATATTTTATGCATGGTTGTAACTCGTTCATGAACAAAACAAATTGCCATGCACTTTACGCTGAATGGCATTATCTGTTATTTGGGAAATGAATGAGACCCCTTGCAAGAGGAGGATATACTAAATACACCTTAACCTAGTTTCTGGTGCCTGTAGAGTTTCTGCTTGGGAAAGCCCTCGGTCATGACTTAGTTATTAAGGGTTTTTCTTCCTGCTCATTAGCTCGGTAAGTAACCTCTTTTTAAAAAGTCCCACAAAGCAGCGAAGCAGAATTCAGCTCAAATTAAGCCGACTGGATTCAGCCCAGAGTTCCAATCCATGCCAGGGCTTCTGTCATTTCATTTTTGCCCGATCTCTAACTGTAATTGTGAATAATTACAGAGTCGGCTGTACAGAGAGGCAGTGACATGTTAATCACAGATTTGTCTCCCTTTGTAGATTAGACCTCCAATTGAGATCTCTCTGCAGTGTGTAGCCATGGGCATCAATCTCACTTAGCAGGAGGGGGACAGTGGTCCTTGGAGCCAGACTGTCAAAAGTTTAATGGATGTCACATTTACTAAGAGCCACAATGAGCGTGAATCTAAGCAAACCAGAGCCCTGGTGCGGCACTCTGAAGGCGTGCCGATCAATTCAGCATGATTTGATTTTGTAAAGGAAATGAAAACATTTCTCGAGAGGCCATTAAGAGCTGGGTGAGGCCAAAATGTCAAACACTCACCTTGGGTTAATGCTTCTGTTACTATTTACAGCAGCCTTTGATCGCTCCTCCTTCACCTCTCCGCCCGCATCTGAAAGCTCAGGTCGATTTGCTCGAGCCCCATTATTTCAATGACAAATCATATCTGGCCATGACTCTCAACTGATATGGCGCTTGACCCCATTTTTTGACAATTGCCCAATTTTTCTCATTCACCACTTCTAGACAGAAGGTAATTGCCGCTGCCCTGTGGCGTGCAGCACCATAAATATAAAGGAGCTGTTCAATAATTGGACACTGACCATGAATGTACTTAATCTTGATGCTCACATTTAAAAAATAAATAAATAAAAAAAAAGCTTCATCCCACGGCATTTTGGTGCATTAGCCATCACCTTGATCCGACTGGTTCCCTTGAGAATCTCCTTTTATGGTTGTGGTGTGAATAGGACCAAGCTACACACTTCCTATGATCACACAACAGTTGTTATCGACTGTTGACATGGTCGATATTGTAGATAAGTTATGCTTTTTGCAGCTCCAGGTCTAAACTAGACCTCTGTGAGTCACCCAGTGGGCTCACAACATCCTTCCTTCCTTCCTTCCTTCCTTCCTTCCTTCCTTCCTCCCCTCCCTCCTCCCCTCCTTCCTTCTTTCCTTCTGGCCTCTTGCGCTTATACTGCATGCCGTTGACTTTCTCCCCTGCTCCCTTAAGTCCTGAGTCTCTGGAGAACCCATCTGACCAGAGGTGAGTCTCTCAAAAGCTTTTAGACTTTGATGCTGTCCACTCGCCTCTCGCCTCCTCATCCTCCCCTTCTCTCCAGACAACCCCTCCCCGACCTCTCACAGGGCGGAACCCTCCTCCGCAGAGACAAGATTGTTTCCATTATTGAGATAGAGTTACCGATACCGATCACAAAGAGCCTCTGCACATGCTTCAATTAATTCTGAAGTTCAGAGCTCAGATAACGGCACAAAACCAACCAGAGCCGCAGCGGCTTTTCAGTAGCTGTCCTCCCTGATGGCTTTTTATTATTCTAACCACTACTGCCACCTAGAGTTTAAATGGAGGACTGCACTCTGGGAAGCCTTCAGAGAATTTGAATACATATAAGAAGTAGATAAAATCCCTCCATTTACAAAAAGAAACAGCTACACACCAGAAATCTATGAAGTCACTGGTGTATATGAGATTTAGAACGCTGTGCGCCAGTGTTGTTTTATTCATGATATATTCAGCACTTTTAATAACCTTGACCTTATCACTGACAAGCCGCTTCGATGGAGATTTATTGGGCCCTGTAAGCTCTTTGAGGGTTTGCCAAGAGAGGGTTCACTGAGCTGTATTTGTGTTTTTTTCTCTCTCTGGAGAAAAAAAAACATGATGCTCTTAAATCATAGGCTACTTTTTTTGTGTGTTCCTGTTTACCTCAGCGGTTAGTTGATCAAGGGGGTCAAAGTTTCCAATCTAAGCATGTTTTTGAAGGAGAAAATCAAATTTGACTCAGGATTTTCCCCACTTCTGCTGAGGTGAACCAGCTTTGTTGTTGGCCTGAGCTGTCAAAGTTGCTTTACCTTAGGGAAGCAGTTAATACACTCCAAAGTTAGATATCATCCCGTTGCTTCTATACCTGATGCTTTTTTTTATTCTTGCTCATTAATTAAGAGAAAATTAGGTAATACTGCTTACAGTGTAAGGAGAACTTGCCATACTCAGTTTCTCGTTATCCCCTCCCATTTCCTGTCCTGTTGTCCTCATGAGCCTCTCTGCTTGCTGTGCTGACTCCTTTGTCTTGTCATCTGTCTTGTCTAATCTGTTGTTTTTTTGAACCACGTGTCATTAGTTCTTTGTCATACGTGCCCTCACCTTGTCTTTGTCTTTGTGTTTAAATACCCTTTGAAGAAGGTGGTAGTAGATCCATTCGGCAGATGTGCAGACAATTGCACAGATGCTGACTGATGACGCGCGCACACAATCGTACACACACTCGCACACAAATCGAAGGTATGTCCCTGGATGTCTGCTGTACCCCTGCTGAACTCACAAAGAACAGAGGGACTTTGTAAGTGTGTTTGTATGCAGGAATGGATGTGTGATGGTGTTTGCGTGCTCCCACATACAGTAGAGGCACATCGCACTGTGTCTTTTTCTCACACATCGGTGACAGTGACGTACAGTGCCTCTTAAGGATAGGTGGTACGCCTAGTCTCTGCATCTCTCCAAATCACCCCCGCAACTGTAGCAGTCAAAAGACTGGAGATCAAACAGCTGCCTAAACAACACACACAGAGCAACACAGGAAGCACTGAGCAGCAAAGCAGTTCGGGCTCAGTAGGATGTAGGAAAGCTAATAACAAAACAGCCCCCTGCTACTCCTTAACTCAGTCTGCATCCTTAAAAATCACTGTAACTCTGTTAATATGAGGCTGTAGAGCCTGAGCTACAAAGCTTTCTGCCTACATGTGCTAGCACACAGAACCATATGTCATGCTTGAATCTTGGGTAATGTACCCTCGAGACAACAGCAGAGGTCCCTTGCATCACACATGCAACTACAAATGAGACAAGCACCTACTGAGCTGCATCAGCTACGCCAAAGATTAGAGCTCATTTTGATGAATTAGACCAAAAGCTAACTAATGTGCTCTCTGCTCTCCTAGTGAGAAGGCTCTGCTGGTGAACAAATTTGAGCTGAGCATCCGGACGGAGGCGACCCAGGGCCTGGTGCTGTGGAGCGGGAAGGGCGTGGAGCGCTCTGACTACATTGCCCTGGCCATCGTGGACGGACACGTCCAGATGACGTACGACTTGGGCTCCAAGCCCGTGGTGCTGCGCTCCTCGGTGCGTGTCGACACCAACCGCTGGATACGCATCAAGGCCAGCAGGTAAGATGGGAGATGGGAGGTAGCTTCGGATCAGGAGTGAAAGCATTTACAGTTAGACCAGGATTAGACTTAATCCATATTGTATTTGTGTTGCTGCAGACTGTGTGATCTCTTGCATGCATCCTCTGCTACACACTGATCCCCTGCACTGAGATGACTCTGATTAGTTTCAGATTAAGGTTATTTTCATGCTTGGTCATGCATGAGTGTGACACGTTGCGCATCAAATTGCTTAGACACATTAATGAATGTTCAAAAAGGAAGAACATGCGGCAACACATTTTGGCACATTATAGGAAATGTATCCAGGAAATAAATGACTAAAATGAATCAGAATTCATAACAGTATATATATTAACACATACACTGTATACATACTGTACAGTATACTCATTACATACTTTGATCCTATAAGTGCTTTATATAAGGCAAAGAATTGCATTAGAACGACATTTAAAAACACAATCAAAATAAAATATTATGTCAGTATTATTGTATTATTAATTATTATTATCATACATCAAAAATAGAATTAAATAAGATTTAAGATTGTTGTGTGGTAATTTGATTAAACACAAATTAATTTAGGAATATGCAATATGCAAGCACAGAATCATCTGAAACAATGAAGTTCTTAAAAACTACACAGCGACACAGAACCCTCTTTTAAAGACAGGTCCTCAAGATAACGTCCTTATCTGCTCCCTCTCCACTTCGGCAGCAGAATCAGATCAGCATGGCTCTCCCATCTTTAAGGGATTATTATTTATCAGCTCAGTTGAGACCTCTTATATCCTGGTGCAACCCATCTTATGTAGCCAAATGGAAGGCTATGGGGTTATATTTAATAGACACACCAATACAGTCATTGCTTGGCTGTGTTGGTGGAAGTGGTTAAACGTTTCCAACTCCAAAGAGAGGTTAAACTGCTTGGATGGCCGCCATATGACCGTGACTTTACGCCAGGTCGCAAGATCGTAGATATAGACAATGGGTCTATTCTGGTATCAAGATTGTTAAAAAATGGGAGCTCGAATTGGTCTTGATAATCAATGTCAGACATATGGGTTGGGTGGGCAGGACTTTTACAGGAATTTACAGCGCCGTGATTATTTTTGTAAAAAGGTTCTAATCCAAGAGAGCTGCCAATTGTTATTCATATATTTAAAGTGTAACTCCACCCTTAAATTCCACAGAACCCTCCCTCCCAGAAAATGTTAAAAAAATGCAATGATTGAGGGAACAACTGCGGCCTCGTGGCTGTGTAGTGTGAGGGTCGGGGGACACAGGGAGACTGACTGAGTCTTTTTTTATATACATTTCATGACGTAGACAGGTCCCAACCGGTCGACTCTATGTCAGCATCGTCCTCGCAGGTTCAGGGCTGATTTAAAACAGTAGATGGTGTGTTGAGCCATTTTCAACCCATGAAATGCTGATTTTTATACATTTGGTAAGAAATGTCAATATTAACAGCAGCATTAATGTGTTTCATCACAGTTCAGTCATATCATTTAGTTTACAGCTCAAAACACATGTTTAAGTGTGCAGCACCTCTTTAATGATGTTTATAACTCAGGAAGCAATAGAGGTCTTATAAGCAAGTTATAGCATGGCATTACATCACTGAATAAGGACACTGCAGACTATGTGAAACAACGATGGGAAAAAGAGCTGGACATTGAAATAAAACAAAAAGACATGTGGCTGAATGCCTGGGAAACGCAACTCCCGGATCTGGAGAGACTTCTGTTGGAAAAACTTGATTCGCTTTTTTAACACTCCCAAACAGAAGTCCAAACAAACTGGTTCTCAGCTATGCTGCTGGAGGGTATGTTTAGAAACCATGGCTGATCATGTTCATGTTTTCTTGCTCTCTATTCTCTATTCAGACTTTCTGGAAGGAAGTAGCAACAATCATCTCAAAAACCCTGGGTTTTAGTATCAGTAACATTCTCATCCCTCTATCTTGGATGATACCACCTCCTAAAGATCTTGCTGGCAGCAAGTAAAAAGGCCATTACAAAATACTGGCTTCAGAAAAAATCTCCCACTGCTGGCAATATTGTTAAACAATACACACCTACATCTTCTAAAACAGATAACCTACTCCATATGACTCCAAAAAGAATTGGGAGAAAAACGGTGTGTTTCTTTAGCCAATGAGACAGATCTGTCATGATCATCGTTTTTTTGTTTAATGTGAAAAATCTTCATAAATAAAATGTTAAAAAAAAAGAAAATAGATAATGTTCTTATCATGTCAGTTGACACTGTGCTTTAGTTGTGTATATTCCCATATTACAGTTGATCAAATTACCACAGACAAGAACACAGTAAGGTTTTGGGGCCCACTTACATACTTTCCTCGATTGGTAATTCAGTCTTGCATGTATCTTCAGTATATACGTAAATAAAAAAAACATAAATTGGACACAGTAACACAGGTTTTAGTTTAGTACATCAATAATCCAGATTACAAAACGAAACAAAGCACACAATACTTTTTGCCACACCGTGGCACATTAACGGATTCCTTCATTAGAAACAAATTACCGGCCTGAACTTTCAAAATGACCCACTTAACACCTTCCACATGATCTCTGCTTTATCGCTGCTGAACATTTGCTTTCAACATGGCTGTGAATGGAAGTATGGGGGATAATTAGATTGCTTTCATCATGTAGGGCAAGAATAATCGATCCTCGAAAAGCCGCTGCATCCATTTCAAACAGGGATTTGGCCAAATCTCAATCCCAGGCTTACAGGGAGACCGCATGAGTTGCTAGAAGATGACATATTTTGGATGTTGATGATGGTGTAAATCACAGCATGTGGCATGCAGCTCACATAGTTACATAGCTATCTGTGTTTGCGGCTTGCCTTTAATGACACCCCCTCTGTTGGAAACCCACTTTAGTGGGTTCAAATTAGCCCCATCTTCACAATCCTTAAGTGTGTGCTAATGTGTTGCGTGGAGCCACCTAAAATGAATGGTGCTCTAACGGCATCTGTTAGCTGGTAGACAGGCACATTTAGAACGCTGCTTGGCAAACGCAGTTATGTGAGTGCTTAGTGTGCTGGCAGTGGAGCAATGGAGTCTTGATGCTTCAGATTAAATGAAACTGCTATTTACAGCCATTCAGTATGACATGCATGCATCAGACCGACTTCCAACTGCATCTCTCTCTTTTTCTTTCTCCTCCTCAGAGCACTTAGAGACGGCTCTCTACAGGTTGGCAATGAGGCAGCAGTAACAGGGTCATCGCCTTTGGCAGCAACACAGCTGGACACAGACGGAGCGCTCTGGTTGGGTAGGTGCCCATACACATTTAAAAAAAATAAAAACTTCATTCAGACTTTAAAATGTGTCTACAAATGCCATACATCAAGTCAGGGGAATACTTGTAATTCTATAGTACTTTTTCATCCTAGCCACTAGAAGAAGGGTGCCAAAAAATGAGCAATGAACTCATTGGCATTGCAGAGGATAAGCAAAGTCTCTGGCTGGGAAAAAAAGATTGCGGTTTGGGCAAAAAAAAATGTCCAAGCCTATTCAGGTATTGAGTTGAGAAATGAAAGGCTATCTGGCTAATTCAAAAGTTGCCTGCTCTCCTGAATTGAAAATGACCAAAGTCTGCATGTTATCTACCTCAAGTTCAATTTTGTCTGAACTTGGCTCAGAGAAATTGCTTTTGAAAGAACACACACGGCACGGCGGGATTGAACATTCTGAGGAAATAACATTGAAGACGGGCATCCGGAATAAATGCAGACTGTTCTTTGAAATGCACAGTGCAAGGTGGCGAAGAGGCAGGCCGGAGAGGAGAAGCAGCGTGAGTGACATTTAAGAGACACGCTGCATGTAGAGGTGCGCGCGTGTACTCAGGTACACATATACAAACACACACACGTTCAGACAGGTAGGCAGTGCAGTGGAACAGGTGCTGAGCGAGCCCTGCAGCAAGAATACATAATCCTCACATAGCCCTCCCATTGAGAGCCCTTCTCCTTTTTAAATCCCCTTTTCACTGTTCATCATTAATTCATCTGTAACTTGCATGAAATTAGCCCTGTCGATCCCCGATTCAGAGGCGTGCAATCCGATTAAAGGGGGCAGGGATGGAGGATGTAAAGAGCTTGACAGGATATGAACTCTCAGCCCGACAGACTTGAAAAGAAAACACGGGGAAGAGAAGGAGAGATGGGGAATGAAGCGAAGAAAGACAAGATGATGCAGGAGGATTCTGACAGTGTAGATAACAGAAAGGGAGAAGGAGAGAGAGAGCAGCGATGGCAGTCAGGTAAAACATCAAAAACTAAGGTCAGCCTCTCTCCCAGTAAGAACAGATGTCTTGAGAAAGACGCTAATGCTGCTGCTTTGGGTGTGAGCAGCTCAGCAGAGCAGCTCAAAACGCCATCAAAAGGACAAAGGAGCCAGCCACACACCCAGCAATTAGGTCATCAAGTCTCTACAAAAGAACGTCATGACTTAGTTAAAAAAAAAAACAAGTTTGGATGATTTAAAATAGAAGGAAAAGTGCAGTTAAGTTCAAGTGAAAAGGGGCTGAAACTTTTTGCTTGTGGTATTTGGCCATGCAGTTTTGGCCTCTACCCCACTACAATGGAGGCGAATGGTACTGAAACATAGGGACTAATTCTTTAATAGGAAGTTTCAAGTTTGGTGAATTGGCCCTTTAACATTTGCTAACGTTATTTTCCTGGGAAAAAACAGGAAATGGTTGATTTTATGTCCTTGGTTTGTTTGGAATGAATAGAGGAAGAAGTGCGTAACTAGCAGTGATATCCAACATGGACAAACAGCCAAAGAAAAGTGCAGCACCTATAAGAACTCAAACTTTAAGAAAAAGCGGCCTCTGTTCTGAATACACTACTTGATGGACAGGTGATTGCTTAGTGCTTAGCACTAAAGATGGAAAGACATTCTAAATAATGAGGATGTAAGGTGTTCATCATTTTACACCACCTGTCATTTGTAGCCCATTTTGAGCACTTTATGCACCATGTCAAATTATTACTTGTCTATCTTAACTTTCTCTGGCTGGTGTGCAGGTTTTCTGCCTTTTCCCCTTTGATCATGGCCATGTACATCAGTATGGAGTCAAAGGAGTGCCATAAAAAAGAATAAATCTGGGAAAGAATAAGACAATAAATGTGGAAATAAATAAAAGAATACATAAATGTGGATATATAAAGACAAATAATTCTTTTTCCTTTTGCTTTTGCTTTTCCCACATTGCTTTTGCTATTCCTTGAAGGGCCTAGCTGTCAATCAACTGGCTTTGGGCAGGCCTTCATGCCCAGGCTGAGTAATCAATTCATGCACACATGAACTGCCTTTTAACGGGCAGAAACCTCGAGCAGAACCAGGCCCTGGGTGGGCGGTCATCATTTAAGGAGAGGTGTCCAACAAGTTCTTTTAACACTTGCTCAGTATGTGGAGGAACATATTCTGGCAGAAAGCCCTGAAGGCAAACTTCTCCCATGTGTGCATTGTCAGTTTACTAGTCATGGGGAGTATTACTCAGCTTGTGAAAACAGTTGACTTTGAAATTGAAAAGCCTGCATTACAAACTGAGGCCGTGTGGTTTGAAAGCTGTTTCAGGGAGGACCCAATAAAGCAATGCTATTGGCTGTATTATGGGAAATGTAGGAACTAGCGTTTTGGGTGCTTGGCAGATTCTAAATAACTGGAGTAGCCCTTTAAAAGCATTACAAAAATAGTAGCTGCTTTAGAGGGCAGAATGGTTTGGCTTGTCTCAGTTTGGAGTAGTTATTCTCTGATACGTGTCTCAGCTGTTCCTTAATGTGAGTGTTTATGTACAGCAGCTGATTCATCACTGTATCAACCTCTGTCTCTGTCTCCCCTCAGGTGGTCTGGAGGAGCTGGCGGTGTCCCGTCGGTTGCCCAAGGCCTACAGCACCGGCTTTGTTGGCTGCATCAAGGATGTGTTGGTGGATGGCGTGGAGCTCCACCTGGTGGAGGACGCCTTAAACAGCCCCAAAATATTACACTGTTCCGCCGCCAAATAACGTGGCAGAGACAAAATATTGAGGAAAAATGAAAAAAAAAAAGAAACCCTCCGACCCACTCCCTCCATAGCACCCATGTCTCCTGCTGTAATTATTTTGTATTTTTGTATACTTTTCATCGCTTTTTATATGGGAAGAAAATTAATATGTTGTTTTGATTTTTGTTTCATATATTTTGTTCCATCTTCTTTTTTTTTTTATCCGCACCTCCGTTCAGACTACACACTTTCTTTTTCCTTACTGCCCTGGCCCTTCATCTTTTTCAGAAAAAGCAGGCATCTCTGCGAAAAAGAGATCTTTAATTCTTGTCAGTTTTGTTGTTGTAAAACAAACGCCAACTTTAAAAAAAAAAAAAAAAAAAAAGAAGCCTGCTCCTTTTCCTCGCTCATTACTTGAACACTGATGGACCTTGCTGATGATCTCTGGTTACTGCCTTGTCTTGGTGCCATATCTATCGTCCACATTCCCCAAGCATGGCCTATACATCCATGAATATAAAGACATACATTCCCCCCCTCCATGAAAGCTGGGTGCAGTGTATGCTGTAGCCGGTGTGTGCAGTTCTGTGACGCTGCAGCCAGCTGGTGTCTTCAGTCAAGAAACTCTGTATTCAGCCCCGGCAGCCCACTGTATTTTCCTAATGGGACTTTTTCAGATATCATTCAAGCTGCTACAGTGAGAAAGTACACAGTCAAAACCACTCGATCAACCCCCATCTCACAGCGCCAAAAAAGAAAAAACTCTCCACTCGATCTGAATCCCATCAGAGCCTTTAGTTTTGAAATATGACTCACTAACACTGCAACCCGACATGACGGAGAGAGCGCTGCGTTCCACAATGACTCGCATATCATTAGTCATAAGTCAAGACATGAATCATAGACATGAATAAATGTTATAAATATAGAGTATATAAATAATACCTGAGACTGTGAATATGTAAGATGGGTTCTCTTTGGAGAATTGTGCTTCTCATGTACTATTGTGCGTTCTGTTTTACAATCAGCAGATGAACTAACGATGACCACTATAAATGCATGCACTTCTGCAGTGTTGGTTTGAATCTGGTTTATGTTTTTGGTTTTTTTAATCCACATTTTGTTCCAAAAAAAAAAATTCTAATTTGGAAACTGTCACTGTTTGGGGGTTTGTTGGTTTGTTTTTATGCAATGCCTATAAAAAGGTTCCTTTTTTTCTCTTAGAACCACTGATTTAATTTCAGAAACTACAGAGCTTGGAATAATGTTTTATATTTGTTCATTCCTCACATCTTTTTTGGCCTTCTTATTTTTCTTTGGAGCAGTTAGTTTTGCAGGGCCGTAAATGGTGCATGAGGGGAAGAGTTGTTACCATGTCTGACCTTAAGGAGGTGCTGAAAGCAAAGACTGAAGAAAAGGACAGACAGAAAGGAGGCGAGGAGAGATCTTATGATGGGGAGAGCTACCACTCTTGGGAATGTCCCGTCAAACAACAGTCGTCAACACAAACAAAAAAAGCTTCAAAAAACTCTGCCTGAGACTTAATTTCTTTTTCGTATTTGACCTAGGAGCATTCCTGGAGGAGTCTTTATTCGGCTGTTGAGAGAGCGAGAGAGAGAGAGACAGACTGTGATGTTGTTGTGACCTTTTCAAGCCATAACAGCCGCAAAAATGGGAAAAGATGCATAATCCTACAGTACTTGCAAATTAACATAGTAATGCATGGGTTTGTATTACTAGTGCGGATTCTGTAACATTCAGTGAACTGATGCAACGTGGAGTCGTCTTTGCTGAACCACAATAAGCTGCGATGACTGACTTACAGACACTTGTTTTGATATGAGAACCTTGGCAATATTCTAAGAAAATATCATGCCTGTTCGTGGTTGAGTATAAAATGGTCTTGTACTATTTTCTTTCGGAATTATGTTCGGAATTATGTTTTCCTCCTTAAATCATCAAACAACCTGTTTTTGTACAGCCCTGCAATTTTTAAGTGTAAATTTAGCAAATGTGTGATCTGTGGAGGTTTATGTTTTTAGTAATATACACTGGAACCATGTCTGACTTGTCTGTTCGCCCACACAATGATACTTATAGACTTATATACATGGGGGAAGGATAGCCTAAAGCTATAACTGTGTTGTGTGTAAGCTCTGAGTGTCCACACCAGACCAGGAAACCATTTTCTGGTGGCCCGAGACACATTTAAATTCCAGCACTCACTCTATTAACCTTAGACGGGTCTTATTTTACCACGCTGTTCGTTGATTTTGATCCATTCAGGTGGTAACACTTAATAAGAGAGAGATTCCTGTGCATTTGGAAGGACTCGAGAACAATAAAGACAATTGCAGTCTATGGTTTGGGTGGAAACTATGAATTGCCTTAAAAACCGGTCACCTCGACTTGAGCAGGTGACAAAGACGCCATCCATATTACTGTTTCCTTATACTTTAGCAAGTGTATTAGCCTCATCCCCATAATGTAAATGAGTAATACATAATAATAATAATAATGATGATAATTATATTAGTAATAATGCTTATACACAAAAAAATCCCAGGGGGCCCCTGCAAATGTCCCCTCTGGCTTTTTACAAAAAATCTTCTATTTACTGTTTTTTGAATCTATTTTCTGTTCCTTATTTATGTCTACATGTGGATTACACTCCATGTCTGGCCTCTGTAAACTACTGTCTGACTGCGCAAACCTCCTCAAAGGGCAGTGCACCGAGTAAGAGTGGCATGACCTGAACATTACTAACTTTATGACCTTTGTCTTGTGTTCCTACCACCATGAAATAAAATGTCAACCAAATGGAGCCTGATCTTGTCAGCCGTCTTGATTTTACCATCATCTGGAGTTGATTTGCATTTGGATGACCCTTTAAAGGATAAGGCTTCTATATTTTCCAAATTGTCAACATGTTAGTCTGCCTCTCAATACCATCTGACTTCCCTACCCCGTCTGTGGCTCTCAGCCCCAAGCCCGATCCTTCCTACTGAAGACGTAAATCTTCACAAATCATCACAAATATATACTTACTTTTTTTAAAGGGCTCAGTAATTTCCTAAAACTGCTGGGCACTGTAGTTTTTAGCAAACATCATTCTAACAGGAATAAATAGCACATTTGTTGGTGACACAACTTTCAGCTGTGGATTAATATACATACGGAGCTTGAGAATTTACGGCACCAGGATGGTGTATGTGGTGCTGACTTAAATCTAAACTACCGTCGCCTATGTTAAACATGAAAGTTTATTCTTGACACTGGAAATTCAAATAAACAAGGGACACTTGCTCACTTTTTCCGGAGCTTTCAACCCGCTGAGGGAGACTGTGAGCTACGGAATGACATGTGGACCATATGTTAAGAATCTTTTATCAAAGTGTCCACGTTCAACATAATGAAGGAACATGTCACATATACAAATAATACTTGTCAGTAGGGTCAGTTCATTGTTGGATTTAGTATTTTCATTGGATTCGGATCATTTTAATACAAGGCTCACTTTTTCCTGAGCTTTCAGTCGCTTCTCATGTTCTCCATCAGTTGGTGCATTTTGCTCAGCTGTGTGTGTGCTAAGTTGTCATCATATGACCTAAGACGCTATAGACGTCATAGATCATCGTTGGTCAATATTAATAAGGTATAAGACATTTGATTCATGTCCAAATCACTGATGGTACGCTCATGTACTTCTGTAGCTAATGAAAGAGCTATTGGGGAAAGAGAGCCCACCTAAGGGTATTTTCTATATATTTCCAGGTTCAGATCAGTTGATTGCAATATACAGTTTGGTGGGAAAGCACGAGTATCTTATGGATTCACAGTGTCAGTCATCCATTCTTTTTTAGTTTCTAGGCACCTGCATATATTGAAGCCATCACAAGTTAAGACTTCAACCTGTTACCTGTAGTAATGAGAGGTTTCTGCTAATATTTTGATTGAAACAGTGTTTTTCCAAATCAAAAGTAATTTAAGTCAGCACGCTCATACACACATCAATAAACAGCATTTCTGGCTACAGTGATATTTACTTCTTATAATTCAAATCACCTACAGCAATCTCTGGTGCCCAATAATGCTAATTGAAAGGCTGGAATTCAAGAGAAAAAAGGCAACTGCTGCACAGCTTCATACATCTCTCAGTACATCCCAAATCGGTCGTGAACATTTTAATTAAGCCCGAGATTTAATGAGTTTAATTTATTCCTTACTAATGACAGAGAAGGACATTGCATCTTGTGTTGTGTTAATTAAAACCCTATGAAATGGTGTAGATGAAATAGTCTCACCCAATGAGTGTTCCATGTGGGGAAAGATCGTTTTCAAGTTAAAAAAGTGTAAGTAATTTGATTAAAGGGTTTTCCAGGAATTAAAATCAAAACAAAATACAACATCAATTTATAGAACCAGATAATGAAATAGAAGATCACTGCTTGGATGGCACCCAGAGGATCTAGAGGGTTGAGACTGTCCGGGGTGAAATATGTCTTTCAGAGGACACAGGATTCACAGAAGCAAGGAGACGCAGAAAGCTAATTTTAATTCATGTGTTGAGCAACTGACTGGCTTTGAGAGGAGCTGCATCACTTTAAGATGTGTTTTTTTAAAAGACTTAATGTTGGGGAATGCACTTTGTACAAAGGTCTAAGTGGATTTAGGTATTATGCAACAAACTCGTGCTCTCTCTGGATGAAATTTCATCAGATCTTTCAACCTGAGCCAAACACAGGCCCTAGGGTCCAACAGAATCCACGACATCATCAGCAATGGAAGAAACTGTTCTTAGAAAATCACTGAATGATCTTCTAATAGCATTTTCTGAAAATGTAAAATAAAAGACCTCACACTTACCATACTACATTTCACCCCCTTTTTGTGAAATAAAGTTCCGCTCTGACAGCTTTTTATGTCCACGTGGTAATAAAAGTTCTTTCTCTCTGACAAGGCTCCAGCTGTCCAGCTGCATCACTCTCAGTATAAGTCCTCTTTGTTTCCCTTTCCAGATTTTTTCAATCTTTGGACAGGCAGATTTGCAAGTCTCAAGGCAAAAGGGGTTAAAGGCCACAAGCCTATAGAAGCAGCCACCTCAGGGTAGATGGGACATCCTGGTTTCCAATCCCCTGGGTGGGAAACTAAGCTTTGTGCTCTGTTTGTCCCTCCTAGACTCAACAGGACACGAGTCTGCATGGTGATGAAAGGTGAATGTTTCAGTCCAGGAAACTCATCATACCGTTCCATCCCTAACTTTACCACTCCTAGAATTTTACAAATCATGTACTCTTTACATCCCAGTTAATCATTTAGCAAACCCCATTATTTTGTTTTAGATATCTGAATGGATTTTGTCTACTCTTCCGGGCAGCCATTGTTTTCCATTCATTTCTGTATGGTGTGAAAATCAATCGGGACGCAGTTTCATTATTGTTGTGGTGGAGTGCAGTCTTTTCAAATTACCACACAACAAGAATTACATTATTAAGTTTCAAGGGTCTGCTAGTTGATTTTCATGCTATATGAAAATGTATGTAATATATCCTAAATCTAAAACTGTATATCATGCATTTGAAATAGTCAGCAAAAATGTAAAGTATTCATGATCCATGAGCTAAAACTCGCAAACACATTGGTACAGTCCTTTTAAGCATACCTCAAGATTATTTCATTTTGCTCTATATTTTATAATCATCTATTATACAAATCCTTGCTGATCACTTGCATCACAATAGAGCAATTTATATCCTGGTTGCCAGGGTGACACTCTCCCATACAGTCCTATAGAGCCAAAGGCCACTTCAAAACTTCACCTTAAAGCACCAGCTTTTATAGTCAAGGGACCATTTTTAATGGCCAAAATCACAATGTTTAAGGTCATGACTCTTTGTAATCCCACTCCCAACACACAAACACTGAAACACAGCTTGATTGACCTTCTTCTCAGACACATGCAGAAGCAAAGTGAGCTAATGCCGCCCAGTTATCTCCTAAAATATGTGCTTGTAGGTGCAACACAAAATTGTTTCCCCATCATCCCTAAAACCGACACAAAACATGCAAATGGCATCTCAAACACCCAAGAAATAGTAATGACTTTGTTTTTCGAGTCTGACAGTCTTGTATCAATCACATATCAACACTAAATGTGCACTCAGTGTTATTCCAACACTCAGCTATTTCTCACCCTCTTCATCAACGTCCACTATGTATTGATCAGAGGGTAATGTCCTCCCATTGTGCAGCATGATCAGTTTAACTGCTCACCATACCTAAACAATAAACCCTATGTTTAAGCCAATCTATCCAGCCTGAAGCACATTGCATTTGGCAGAGAAAAACATCTACTTTGACATTCCACAGAGAGAAGAAAGTCCCTCTGCATCATCTCAGTGTTTGTGTGTAAGCTGCAGCCGCACACTGGGTCAAACAGTGGAAAAGCAAATCCATAGATGTGAAGCCCGCAAGCTCACAGACAATTGCATAAGCCCATCCATCCCCCAGTAGATTAACCTCCACTGATAACCACAGGCTGGTGACGTCAATGCTGCCCTGCCTCGCTTGCTCCTCTCTCCCACCACCAACACCATTCTCCAGAGCGGGGAGGCTGTCCCGTTGTGAGGGTATAACAGAAGACCTGCCTTATCTCTCACAAGACAACAGCAGAGCTTTCCAATAGCATAGCAAAACGCTGCCCGAGTTATTGCATCACTGGTGAAAGTAGAGTAAATAGGTGAATTAATTCTGAGAACCAGCCTTTATTTTCCATTATCATTCACGATGTATGAGTTATAAAGGCAGTTTCTTTATTTTATATTATTTTGGTTGATCTCATTTTATTTTATTTTATAGGTTGTTGGCCTAGAGCTTTAGTGTCCTGCTGCTTTGTCATTGGGTTAACACCAATATCAGTTAAACAGTAAAAAATGTAAATCAATAGGTCTTAGTTCTGCCTACAGTAGGTCATAGTTGCAAACTTTTAGAACGAGCAAATTTCATTCTTCCACGTTCCAGCATGCACAGCAGCTGAAATACATGGTTGCTGTGGCATGTTATAGCTCATGAATTAATTAACAGCCCCTGTTTTCAGTTTCAAATCTGTCTCAGACAATTAGAAGTGAGGACTTTACAATCTGTGTATGCATATTTTTCCAGGGCCCTTATAATAAGAGTTATGAAACCTTTGATATTAACCTCCTGAATATGCAAGGAACTTAAACAATGTTCCCTAGATGCCTCAAGGTAGCTAGGATTAGTCAGAGCAGGACAGGAAGAGAAGCTTGTCGTGCAAAATAAAAGTGTAAACGATCACGTTTGACTAAAGAATAAGTAGGCCTAGGCTAAGCTAAATAGCCTTTTAAAATGGGCTAGGCTACAGCAATAAGATGTTGTGCTATCAAAATACCACGGAATTGTTAAAGTTAGTTTGGAGCTAACAAATTAGCACCAGCCTATGAAGAATGACATTTCCTTATGACAGGCATCTTTTTATTGACCCCGAAAATGTAACAAAGTGAAACAAGTCAGAATAAAGATTTCTGTGCAGAACATTGCAGCACATAAAGGAAATATAAGTTAATACAATGATAAAATAATATAAAAACATAATATGAGCAGGAATATTTCAAATGGGTGGTTATAGACCCTTTTCCTGGTTTGACAAGTCAAAATATCTGCCGTGAAAGGGAAAAGGGTCTATTAAAGTATAACATAAACATTCGCCTGCCACGGATTTCGCTTTAAAATTAGCCTACAATAAGGCCTTTGTTTTGAAGGCAACAACCGGAAGACGTGTCAGTAGTAGGTGTAATGTGCAGCACAACGCGCAGGTTCAACAGATCTCTCACTCTTCACAGCGACTCAGCAGCGACTAAGGGGGACCTTTTGGGGACACTTGACAGCTTTCAGTGACTGCTATGACATCTCGCAGGTAAAGTGGAGTTAGTTTTTTAAGCTGCCATTAGTCGCGCCGTGATATTTAACAGCATCTTTACTCTGCACGACTGGTTAGAGATTGTACGGGCGAGACTGAACTGAGGCTGTCAGCAAGAAAGCAGGAGCGCCTCAACTTTTTTCTTGTGCCGCAAAGAGCCCTGTAACAGAGGCACTTGACGCCTCATGTGTAAATTGTGTCCACAAGAAACATTATATGTTTGTCTTGTGAACTGGTGCAGAGTTCTTTAACTGGCTTTGCTTTAAGTATGTGGCAGCGTTGAACGCTTCGACAAACATGTACCGTGCTAGCTTCTGAGAAGTTAGATAACAGTGGAATACAAGTCTACCCCAGGTTGCTCTGTTTTCATCTTTTAACGCTGCGTCGGTTTGCCTTATGAGCGCATGTAGTTATGAATGGTGTGATTTATTCCTCAGCTCAGTCACATCTTAAATTGAATATGAACTCCTTACACTTATTTGCACACATAGCGCAAGTGTTTATCCTCATGTTCCATCTAGTGCTATGGGCTTTTTTTCTTTTTTCTTTTTCCTTCTCGCTGACCTCTCTTTGTGTCTCTGTGTGCACAGTGCAGGAAATTGGCTTAAAGCTTCCTGTAAATCCAGTGCTCACACAGAAAGTATTATAGTAAACCTATAACAGATTTAAAAGGATACTTTAGTAGAACCTCAAGTTTATAGAGGAATATTAAAGCAACATCAGTTTCAGGTCTCTACTGTATTGTCAAGAACCACAAAAACAATAGTTTGCATGTAATTAGTAACGGGAGCTTAAAAACAATAACTATAAACACTATAAACAATTTAATAGCAATGTAAAATTACTCATTAATACGAATAACAAAGGCATACTTCTAATCCCTCTAGGAATAGTAATAAAATAGTGATTTGTTTGATTTTTTTAATCAAGAACAGTGGCCTGCTTTACACTGACAACTTTGGTAATTGTTGTGTTACTTCCTACATTTCATTAACCACATGACCATCTGTGGACTAGTAATGATTTGTAGATCTTCCTGGAACATTGACCAGCTTAGTCTGCGAGGAATTAAGAGCTACAAGAGGCTGTGCTGAACACTCATGTGATGTCAGTTTCCCTCCTAGATAGCCCTTCCTAGGTACTTTCCAGTACACAGTTAATATTACCTGCCGTATGCACAAGTAAAAATAATAATTAATCGACTGATTGTTTTGTTAGGATTATTTTGTGGGATATGTGAAATGGTGCCGTGAAATGCAGCCATTTAATCTTTGGCACTTCTTTCGTAGCCCTCATCATAACTAATAGACCGCACAAGTGAACTAACTGTTCGTCCTGATACAGATTTTTATGCTAAGGTGACCTAAATGTTGACTCCAGCAATCGGCTTGTCTCTTGATCATAATTTATGGCTGTTGTAGAAGAGAAAATGCAATGTTGGCAATCAGAGAGTTTACAGTTGCTACAAGTAGTCTACCACTATATGGGTGGAAAAGATAGCGGATGTGTCGTATCGCATGGTGTTTGACCTGTGACTGTTGTGGTCCTGTACGCCATTGGTAGATAACGCTGGTGTTCTGGTAAAATCGTGGTGTCGAGGTTAAAAGTCCAGTCCACTGATTTTAACATAATCCAACTTCACGAAACACAAAGGCATTCATTTCTCCTCTGACAGAACAAAAAGTGTTGAATTCTGGCCATGTTATTTGGCAAAAAAAGCATTTTTCCATCATAGAATCTAGCTAGATATGGCTTTGACCTCGGTGTATCAAAGGGAGTCTGGAAACAGTAAAGCTGCCAGGCTGGCTCATGCATTAAAGGAAAACTGGACTGCGTTTTTTTTTTTTTGCAACTAATGACATTTCCGTAATCGTGGACCATTACATTGTTTAGCTGTTTCACCTTGCAGTAAGGATGGTCCTACATACAATACACAGTTTTGTTCATAGTGGCACTGTGTGTGGCTCAGCTTTGCATAAGCTATCAAGTAAAAATCCAAATCCTTGTAAACTTGCTGCAGTGGCTGATTATCCACCAGACTATTGCAAGGATGTTGGTGAGTCTTTTCAATGTGATGGTCATATTTACTTGTACCTGCATACACAGATGAAGACCGTAACCAAACTTTGTGTGTGCACATGTATACCTTAAGTAGGCAGGTATCTAGTTGATTAATACAATAGCAATTTTGTAGCCTGGGAACCAGACGAATCCCTCATGTTTTATTTGCTCTGGCAGATGTGTCTGGTCCCCCTCTCTTTCAGGCAGATTTCCAGCCGACCTGACGCGGTAATATTAGACAAACTGGACAGTATGTTTTCTCTAAAAGAAGAACAAACAACTGCACTTTTGTTGATAAGAAAGATGTGTTTGCCATACTTCCATCAGGATTCGCTTAGCACTACTACACGTTTTGTTGCTCTGATTGGTTGTAGGCCTATCCAATTGTGTCCAGAGGCATTTTGGTCTGTGCCCATGATAATTCCCTTTGGAAATCAAAAATGAACTGCGAACTTTTTTTTTTTTTTTTATCACTTTTATTTTCACTTCCAAATACTGTGATGAAGACTGAATGATTCAGATTACTGGATTAAATTGGACTTGAGAAAAAGCTGTCACCAGTAGACACCATTGTAAAAGTGTGTCTGGTGGTGCCCTCTTGTCCAAAATCTCAACAAGGCCAGTGAGGAAAATGTTTTCACAATAGCGGAAAGAAACAATGAAAATAAGAACTATTGGCGCCATCATTTCTCACTTTATCATTAGAACTCTATCTCAAGGACGTTTATTCCATTTCACAGATATTAGTGATGTTTTTCTTAGACATTTACAATAAACACTTGTGAGCTGACAGAGGGCCAGGTGTTCAGTCGCCCTGGGGGGTCAAAGCCCCCAGCAGGCTAAGATCAGAGATAGTGGAAAACACTGAGACAAAGTTGTTTTCATGTCTGCCACTTTCCATGGGTTGGTGCCAGGCCGAGACATGCATGACTGTTGCGCCGTGGCTCGTTCTGTACTTCCTGAGCTGAAATACCACAGGGGGAACAATACTACAATGCGTGCCATCTTGATCTGACAGACCTGCTCTCCTGTTGATAATATCACTCACACTCCCCATTTCAGGAGGGATTTTACTTTATCAGACTGTTGGGGAGGGCTGGAGTTTGCACATACTTTATCACTATTGTATTTGCAGTGAGGATTTGTGGCGGTTTAGTCATAAAGGAACCATTTGTACTGTCCCTCATTGATAAACATTGTAATGAGTTCAGCATAACGCTGTGGACCCAGAAAAAGCAGAAATGATTCAGGATCCCTTTACGTTGCGGTACCATTTTTCTTTTGCCAGTTGATTCTGTGTAGTATTACCAAACTTTCCTCTTTTGGAAACCACCTCTGCCCCCCCTTTTGTTTAAAGAGGAGACCTCATCTGTCACTGAAACTCATTTGACCAGCTGAGAGCAGTGAGTCAGTTTTCTCGATAAGCCGACAGGAAAACAACAGCCCATGTGGAGGAATAAGATAACACTGCCAACATTTCCAGGAGTGCTCTGAACCAACTGTTAGTTTTTTCCAAATACATGTTTTGCATTTTATTCAGACACATAACAATGCAGATAGAGTATAGGAGACAAAACAACTCAAATTTGTCAGCTCCACATGCTTATGATCTTCAAATATTATTACTTAATGCTTGTGTGGTTCATTTGAGGGTTAAGTGCTTAAAATGTTAGAAAGGACGTGTTTTTCCGGGCGTTTGTCAAATATCTGATGTTTAACATATCAGAACTGACAGCTCAGTCAAACCACTTTGACTGAGCTGTGTAAATCCAAGCTCAGATTTGATCAGGTTAATGCTGCCACACCTACTGTTGTTTCTGGGTATTCTCTGTAGGCAACCCAAATATTAAAGTCACCCTCATCTCACTTTAGGGAGAAGCGCTATTCTCTCGCTATCTTTAGCTGGTGTAGGCCGGAAAAGAGGAACAACAAACTAGCATTTACCATTTAACTTCTCTTTGGCGATAGGTAGTTTGTCACAGAAAGAAGTACTTTGCCTAAAATTGTATCTGTATTGTATCTGTTGCGTGATATTTCTCCCCGTTACAGGTGTGTCATCACACCTGTAATGTGCCTCAGCCTTTGTAATTTCCAGTATGTAGATCTTAAAGATTTTGCATAGTAAAATGTCATGCGGAAAATGTTAGCCAAGTATCATCATATATTTGCTTTCAATAATAAGCGTGTGATCAGTAACATTTTCCTGTGATCAGTGGGATATGAGTAAATGTCTAACTGAGCCACATCTAAACTGTAAAATCTGTTTTAATGCTTTTTGAGTGGAAAAAGGAGAGCATATAAACCATTTGACATTGTAAAAAAACAAAAAAAAAAGCAAATCTGAGTAGAAACATTAGTTTAATGTTAAACATACTGTATTTTCGCCAGTACATTATTTAATCCAAATTGAAAAAGGGATTATTCTATTACTTTAATCTTGTGCTCCCTGATAAATTTTGCCAAGTTTTTTTGCACAGAGGTCAGGCAAAATTGCAAAGAACTACATTTTCAAATATGTGTGTGTTGCACAGAAAATATGCTGCGTTAAAAGAGTCAAAATGATGAAGACCTTTTGAGCGATTACTCTGTGTTCACAGTTCTTAATCTGTGTTTTGCCATTTTGGGCAAGAAGTCCCGTGTGCATTAACTAGTTTCTGTTTTCCAGATTTCCATGTTATCTGTTGAGAAAAGGTTGGATATGTCTGTGGAAAAGCGTAGTAGTTATTTATTAACCAATAATGCCAGGAGCCACTTTTACTCTGTGTTTGACAAGTACTGTTTACTCCATGTAAATACAAAAAACCACAAACTATGGATACCTTGTGCTTTTAGTTGTCTTTGCATGATTAAAGAACTCCCTAACTACTCATAACACCACTAGCATTTTTGTTAATCACTTAGTCAGCTTCTGGTGGGTTGCATATGTGCAGTTATTGAAAACAAACTGCACATTGATTGCTGAAGTTAGTCATTTTAGCTAATTCTACGAAGCTGACTGCCTGGTACTACACAGAGAAATGAAGCATCCAGCGCAGTGGGGGTGTGAGTTTTTGCACCTCATGTAAATACCCCAGATCATCAGCTAGGCTAAAAATATCTACAACATTACCAAAATCCACACCCAAGGGCTTGTCTGTGACCGATATAGCCCTAGCAGAGGCTTTCATGCTGCGCTGCGGCTACTAAGTATATCACTTTTTTTGTCAGCGGGCCTAGGCTGGTGTGCTTTAAATAGCCAACCAGGGCTATATTGAACTTGAGACATTATGTAAGAGGATAGAGTGGTGGCTGGATGCACACTGGGACTGTTTCCCCTCAACCACCCCGAGGCCTAACCTGCAGCTCCCAGCTGCCTCTGTCTCTCCCACAGTACATCCAGTTTATTCTCTTCTTCCCCGTCGACATCTCGTCAGATAAAACCAGGCTGTTTGAAATCTCATTCTGTTTGTCTTGTCTCAGTCTCTCTCTCTCTCTCTCTCTCTCTCTCTCTGCCCAAGGCCAGATGCAGGGAAATGGGGCGCCTGGTGGTTGTCAAAGGAAATCCTATTCTTGGAAAGCCCTGAGTCACTCCTGCTCCTGCAGTGATGATCTGAGGGGGTTGGGGGGGTGGGGGGTGGGTGCACGCTGTTCAGTTTTAAAGGCTTGAAAATTGACAGAGAGAGAGAAATCTTTTCAATTAAATTAAAAGGCTACCAATAACCAATCAACAGTCGTATCACCCAATAGGGGTGTTGCACTAAAATAATCTGTGAGTTTGGTTCTGTGGCTCTGTACAGTGCTATGATCTATGGTAATACTGTGGCAGGTTATTTAGTATCTTAATAGCAGGTGATTAGCGTTACCTAAAGTATGAAGATAAATATTGTGGTAATCCAGAAATGTAATTTTTTTGTAATTGTTCGGCCTGTAGATGCATTAAAAGCTCTCAGTATTCATCATTAGTGAGATGTAGTACAACATAAGGGGGCAAAACAAAACATTACACTCAAAGAGAGATCTCTGCCATTGATGCATTCTTTTTTTTAAAATTAGAAATGTATTAAACTGGTCTTTTAAACAAGCCTGGCAGGTTCAGATGTGTCATTTATATTAACTGAACCATTCGCCATTTGAGATTCCTTAACATGCTATATGCTGATTGGTTAGCAGTCACAAGAATAAGGGCCAGATTCCCAAGAAGTGAGAGTATCATTAATCTTTTAACTGACTGTTTGAAAATGAATGCTATGCCAGTGCAATTCTGCACCCCTCAGGGTTAATTGTACACTTAAAATGAATGTGTAATGTCTAATCGAAATCATATTTACTTCAGTAGGTTAATATGACACTAGCAAATGAGTAGCTACTCTTTATATCACTGGTTCCCAATAACCAGGTCTGTTTCTACAAGCTTGTGACGAGTGATGGCCTAAATGTTAATCATTAAACGGAGCAACAAACACTGAAAGGGAAAGGGCAAATACATTTTGTCCTGTTCTTAGACAACGCAGACAGCCAGATCACAAAATAAGTTTCACTGCAAATCTGAAAAGGGCTTCCCGGAAAACCTATCAAGAGCCTTGTAGGCAGGATTGCATAAGTGACATTTTGGGAAAATTAGTTTCATAATTTAAAATAAAATGTCTTGTTTGATCTGCCTTGTGCGAAAAGGATAGTGCTGGAATCAGAGCCAAAATCAAACTGCAACAAAAAGTGTGTGGTCTTCACTGAGGAGGTATTTCACCAAAATCTAAAACTCAGACTTACTTCTAGCTGTCAGTAGTTGGGTATGTGCAGATTACTGAGACATTCAGTTTGAATTAAAGGTGTGAGGGACCTGGATCTGTGGCTCTCAGAAGTGAAGCAGTGCGAGGACAAGTATTTTTGATAAACGTGAATTAATACAACAAAACCTGATATGTTAGGCAGAATTAAATTTGACAGCTTTGCATTTTGGTGACCTTAAATAGCAGCAAAAGAAATCCTGTAATGTGACAGTGCTTTATATCAAATAATAGAGGAGAAGTGTTCATTTTCAGTTTTTTCTTTGATTTCAAAATGTTTCATTGGGTTATAGTTTATATGACGCCCTCTGTGAAAAACTATGAAGCCAAAGCAATGCTACTAGCCTAAACCAAAATCTTAGCTTCTACTCCTTAACTCCAAAATGGACTCTCAGAAAGGTTGGTCACCAACATCAGTGACAGGACATCAGTTTGGCCAACTTCAAGTAGAAGGCAGAAATTGGGAAAAGTCAACTTTTGTTGCCTGGCTGTCCCTGAAAGCTCAATAAAAAGTTTCATACAGCAACATTGATGTCTCGTGATGAACGTTTGCTTTCTTGTGCCATTATCGGCAATAAAAAAAAAATTTGTCAGCCGGTCAGTCCACCGACCAGACTGAAACTATCGGATGGATTGTCATGAAATTTTGTACACACAATCATGGTCCCCTGGGGTTGAATCATAACAACTTTGGTGTCCTCCTGACTTTTCCTCTAGCTCCACCATGAAGTTGACATTTTTGTATTTTAGTGAAATGTGCCACCAGCTATTGGTTAATTTGCCATGAAATTGGGTGCAGACATTCATGCCCCCCTCAGAGTGAAATGTTGTAACTTACTTACTGTCCTGACACATAACTGACTTTTCATTTTAGCGCTATCGTCAGGTAAAAATTTCAGTTTGTATTTACAATGAGCATTACAGCCTCACAGCGTAGCGTAGCTGTAGGCTAGTTTTGCTATTAATCAGTCTTTAGGTGTGTAGTTACGAACACTAAGTAGCTGTGATTAAAAATGAATAAATAACCTTTATTATCCAGTATTTGCCAGACAAATACAAAAATATGAGCAATGTACAGCAATAAAAATGGAATACAGACCACATTTAACTTTAAGTCAAATGTAAAAACGTGGATAAAATCAAACTGTCCTTTGAAAGGTCATTGTAAATTACACTGCAGTCTTATACTGCTGTGCTTTTGTTCTCTGCATTTATTTTCAAACTCCTATGCATATTGCTGAATTGGCTGGATTAGGGGGTTTAGCTTGGCGAGGGCTAACTATGGTCCGGTGTAGCTACGCCACGCACGATTAGGCATAATCTCCAGGCACGGGCAACAGCACAGCTGTTGCATTTAGCCTCCGACAAGATAGCAGGGACCTTGTAGCTCTCGGAGACCTGGCACCCTGATCTGGCCTAACCTGGTCAGGTCTGTTTTACAGCCAGAGAAAGCTCTGTTTAGCTTTAGGATCACAGAGTGGGCTTTTGAGCGGAGCCCTCGGACAGCTGCTGTCCTCTTAGGGTACGAAGGAGAGAGAAGTGAGGCTGAGGGAGGAGAACAGAGGGTGGTTGGACCAGTCTGCCTGTGCCTGTCACATTCGTCTGAGGTGGGAAAGGAGGGAAGGCGGGGGATGACTGATAGCACTGACGGGTGCTGGTATCAGGCCTGCTCACACTTGGCCAAATCCCAGATTAATAGGCCCCCGCCCCCTCACTCGCTCTCCCTCTTTGCACTCTCTGACTCCCTCTCTAACATAACACTCT